>AWOL01S0034883.1:0-12892 GCA_000715115.1 Nicotiana otophora
TGACCAACGCCCCAGCAACATCATGCATCTGATGAATAGTGTATTTCAACCATATCTTGATTCATTTGTCATAGTATTCATTGATGATATCCTCGTGCACTCACGTAGCCAGGAGGAGCATGCCCATCATTTTAGGATTGTACTACAGCGGCTGAGGGAGGAGAAGCTTTATACCAAGTTCTCCAAGTGTGTGTTTTGGCTTAGTTCGGTGGCGTTCTTGGGGCACTTCATGTCCAAAGAGGGGATTAAGTGGATCAAAAGAAGATAGAGGCGGTTCTGAGTTGACCCAGACCATCTTCAGCTACTGAGATTCGGAGTTTTCTTAGCTTGGCCAGATAGTATCGTCGTGTTGTGGAGGGTTTATCGTCCATTGCAGCGCCTTTGACCAAATTGACCCAGAAGTGTGCTCCATTCAGGTGGTCGGATGAGTGTGAGGAGAGCTTTCAGAAGTTCAAGATTGCCTTGACCACAAATCCAGTTCTAGTTTTGCCTTCAGTGTCGGGCTCTTATACAGTGTATTGTG
Organism: Nicotiana otophora; assembly: GCA_000715115.1. NCBI lineage: Eukaryota > Viridiplantae > Streptophyta > Magnoliopsida > Solanales > Solanaceae > Nicotiana > Nicotiana otophora. The sequence goes on from AWOL01S0034883.1 coordinate 524, forward strand.
ATGCTTCTCGGATTGGTATTGGGCGTGTGTTAATGCAGGGGGTAGAGTGATTGCTTATGTTTTGCGCCAGTTAAAGCCCCATGAGAAGAACTACCATGTTCATGATTTGGATTTGGTAGCCATCGTTCATGCATTGAAGATTTGGAGGCATTATCTCTATGGTGTGTCTTGTGAGGTATTTACTGATCAACGGAGTCTCCAACACTTGTTCAAACAAAAAGATCTAAATTTGAGACAACGGAGATGGTTGGAGTTGCTAAAGGACTATGATATTACCATTCTGTACCATCCCGGGAAGGCCAATATGGTGGTTGATGCCTTGAGTAGAAAGGCGGTGAGTATGGGTAGCCTTGCATTTATTCCTGTTAGTGAGAGACCGCTTGCAGCTGATGTTCAGGCCTTGGCCAACCAGTTCGTGAGATTAGATATTTCGGAGCCCAGTCGGGTTCTAGCTTGTGTGGTTTCTCGGTCTTCCTTATATGATCTCAATAGAGAGCGCCGGTATGATCCCCATTTGCTTGTCTTTAAGGACACGGTTCAGTACAGTGATGCCAAGGATGTTACTATTGGGGATGATGGGGTGTTAAGGATGCAGGGTCGGATCTGTGTACCCAATGTAGATGGGCTGCAGGTTGATTCTTGAGGAGGCCCACAGTTCACGGTATTCCATTCATTCGGGTGCCGCAAAGATGTATCAGGACTTGAGGCAGCACTATTGGTGGAGGAGGATGAAGAAGGATATAGTGGAGTTTGTAACTCGGTGCCTAAATTGTCAGCAGGTGAAGTATGAGCATCAGAGGCTAGGCGGATTGCTTTAGAAGCTTGAGATTCCAGAGTTGAAATTGGAGCGTATCACCATGGATTTTGTAGTTGGGCTCCTAAGGACATTGACGAAGTTTGATATTATTTGGGTGATTGTGGATCAGTTGACCAAGTCTGCGCATTTCATTCCAATTGGGACTACTTATTCTTCGGAGCGGTTTGTTGAGCTGTACTTCCGCGAGATTGTTCACCTTCACGGTGTGCCAGTGTCCATCATTTCAGATCGAGGCAGTTTACATCGCAGTTTTGGAGAGCAGTGCAGTGAGAGTTAGGCACTCGGGTTGAGTTAAGTATAATATTTCACCCTCAGACGGGCAGACAGTCCGAGCGCACTATTCAGATATTGGAGGATATGCTACGTGCTTATATCATAGATTTCGAGGGTTTATGGGATCAGTTTCTGCCACTTGCAGAGTTTGCCTACAACAACAGTTACCAATCGAGCATTTAGATGGCTCAGTATGAGGCTTTGTATGGGAGATGGTATCGGTCTCCGGTGGATTGGTTTGAGCCGGGTGAGGCTACGCTATTGGGTACTGACTTAGTTCAGGATGCTTTGGACAAGGTTAAATTGATTCAGGATCGGCTTCGCACGGCGTAGTCTAGACAAAAGAGTTATGCCGATCGAAAGGTTCGCGACGTTGCTTACATGGTGGGGGAGAAGGTACTATTTAAGGTTTCACCCATGAAGGGTGTTATGAGGTTCGGGAAGAAGGGAAAGTTGAGCCCTCGGTATATTGGGCCTTTTGAGGTGCTTCAGAGGATTGGAGAGATGGATTACAAGGTTTCCTTGCCGCCTAGTCTGTCGAGTGTTCATTCAGTGTTTCATGTTTTCATGCTCCGAAAGTATGTCGGCGATCCATCTCATGTTTTGGATTTCAGCACGGTTCAGTTGGATGGTGATTTGACTTATGATGTGGAGCTGCTGGCCATTTTGGATCGGCATGTTCGAAAGTTGAGGTCAAAGGACATAGCTTCAGTGAAGGTGCAGTGGAGAGGCCAACTAGTTGAGGAGTCTACTTGGGAGACCGAGCGGGAGATGCTGAGCAGATATCCACATCTATTTGAGACTCCAGGTATCTTTCTAGACACGTTCGAGGACGAACGTTTGTTTAAGAGGTAGAGGATATAACGACCCGGTCGGTCGTTTTGAGTGTTGTATCCATGTTCCCCCATTTACTACTTATTTTATACTCAGTTGTCATTATGTGATTTATCGGGGTAGTTGGTTCGGTTCCGAGGTTGTTTCGGAATGAGTTGAGATACTTAGTCTCAAGGTTGGAAGCTTAAGTTCTAAAGGTCGACCGGATATTGACTTATGTGTAAACGACTTCGGAATGGAGTTTTGATAATTTCGATAGATCCGTTGGGTGATTTTGGACGTAAGAGTGTGTCCGGATAGTAATTTGGAGGTCCGTAGTTGAGTTTGGCTTAAACGGCAAAAGTTGGAAAATTAGAAGTTTGGAAAGTTGAGGAGTTTGACTGAGAGTTGACTTTGTGGTTACCGGGATCAAATTTTGGTTCTGGAAGTGGAAGTAGGTCCATTATGTCATTTATGACTTATGTGCAAAATTTGAGGTAGATCGGAGTTGATCTGATAGGTTTCGACATCGATTGTAAAAGTTAGAATTCTTTAGTTTTCATTAGGCTTGAATTGGGGTGCGATTTGTGTTTTAATGTTATTTGATGTGATTTGAGGACTTGACTAAGTTCGTATCGTATTTTAGGACTTGTTGGTATATTTGGTTGAGGTCCCCGGGTCCTGGGGTGGATTTTGGAGGGTTAACGAATCGAATTTTGAACTCAAGAAATAGTTGAAGTGTGCTAGACTGGTGTGATCGCAGAAGCGAAGGATTTGTCGCTTCTGCGACACCGCAAATGCGGGTAAGTTGGCCGCAGGTGCGAAAAGCACCGGGCAGAATATAAACGTATGGGTTATGAGGTTTCTATCATTTTTGGACTTTGCAAACTCGGATTAAGGCGACCTTTGAGAGGGATTTCGAGGGGTTTCTTGAGGTAAGTCACTTTTGATCATTTTTTATGCAATAATATTGATTACCTATAGAATTTCCCACCTAGTTTATGTGTTTTTGAGGTGGAATTGTAGGAGTTTTAGGCTAGGGATTGGAAAATGAAAATTGGGGATTTGAGTGATGATTTGGTGTCGCAAATTAGTAAATTTGGTATGGTTGTACTCGTGGTTGAATGGGTGTTCGGATTTTGTAAATTTTGTTGGATTCCGAGACGTTAGTCCGAGGGTTGACCTTTGAGTTGACTTTTTGACTTTTGATTAAGAACTTAGTATTTTCATCTGGAATTGATTCCAATAGCTTGAGTTGATTGTATCGAATTGTTTGTGGCTAGATTTGAGGCGCTCGGAGGCCGATTCGCGAGGCAAGGGCTTGTTGGACTAGTGGTTTGCACGGTTTGAGGTAAGTAATATTTCTAAACTTGGTTCTGAGGGTATGAATCCCTGAAATTTCGTGTGTGATTGGTGTTGAGGTGACGCACATGCTGGGTGACAGGCGTGTGGGTGTGCACCATAGTAATTATGACTTAGTCTATTTCGTGGGACTTTGTAGTTACCTTATTTCAATATTATTAGTGTACTCTATGTGTTAGAGCATTTGAGCTGTGAATCATGTTAGAAATCATGTTTATGATATTTGCCTATGATATTGGGACCCACAGTGGTCGTTCTTTGCTGTTGAGTTATTTCCTTAATTGTAGTTATGTATTCAGTCGCATTCATCATTGCATATCATATCTCAGTCTCTGTTATCATACATAGTCACATCATGTATCATTGATTTGGGATTCATAGCATGAGTGTTGTGAGCCCGAGAGACTGGAGAGATTGATGATGAGTGAGGCCGAGGGCCTATTTGTGAGTGATATTGATGGGATCGGGCTACACGCCACAGTGGTTACTATTAACTCATGATGGGATCGGGCTGCACGTCACAACAGGTATTATTGATTGACGATAGGATCGGGTTGCGCGCCGCAACAGGATTTATTAGCGCTTGGGCTGGATCTTCCCCTCCGAAGTCTGCACATCCACAGTGGGCACAATTGCTATTGATTCATGATGGTATCGGGCTGCACGCCGCAGCGGGTACCGTACAGTGCTGAGTGATTGAATGTGATGAGTGGGAATTGAGACAGTCAGGTTGAGTTCTCTTAGAGTGTGAGTACGCGAGTCTTCCATTGTGTTGCATTACATATGATATGCATTTTGGCATGTAGATATAGAGATGTCATATTCCTCATATCATCCAGACTTGACATATTTTATCTGTTTCGAGTTTAACTGTTAAACTTGGAAGTATGTCTACATTCTTGTACTGGTACCTGCAGATTATGAATTTCTCTGAGATATTATTGTCACATGTTCTATAAATTTCCGTATTGTTTAATTCTGTATTTGGATTGTATTGCTCGGACTCGTTACTGCTTTCAGTCAAAAGGTTAGACTTATTACTTATCGAGTTTATTGTACTCACGCTACACCCTATACTTTGTATGCAGATCCATGTGTTTCCGGGCACATTGGCTGTTGATCTTGGAGTTTCAGTCATTCGGATATCTTCGAGGTAGCTGCCTTGGCATCCGCAGACCTTGACTCTCCTCCCCTATCTCTCAGTTTTACTTATTCTGTTCTACTATCTTGGACAGTGTATTAGACTATGTTATTGTATGATGTTCATGTACTCAGTGACACTCGATTTTGAGAAATGTTGTATTGAGCTGTGACGTTTTTATGGGACTTTTACTTACTTAAGCTTATTTTCGTATATTTTAAATTTCAAGATGTTGGTATGTGTGAGTTGTCGGCTTGCCTAGTATCAGGATTGGCGCATCACGGCATTTGTGATTTTGGATCGTGACAAATGGTCAAAACTTGTTAGCAAAAAATTTTGGCGCAAAGAATTTCTGAACAAATTTGTTGCTCCACTAAAATCAAACTTTTCTTTTTGACTAATTCTCCGACGAGGGTTGTCGAAAAATGTTATTTTTAATTAAAATATATAATTAACCGGTCGAATTGATCAAAAAGTCACAAATAACGAGGTTGTTGCCATCCTTTTAGATTGACCAATTTGGTTGCGGATACTAATATTAGACCCCTGAATTAATCATTAGGGATATTTTCTCTTTATTTCTTTCTCTCCTATTTTTCTTTCTTCCTCTCTTCTTCTTCACTTTTCCGTGTAGCAGACGGTGACAACGGCAGCAACGGTAAGTTTTTTCCTCTCTTCTTCTTCATGTTTAATCAAATAATAATTTTATGGTCAAAGCAAATAAAAAAAATAGTTTGGGTTTCTAATAGCCAAATAAACACTTTCTAATATAAAAGATTAATAATAATCGAAAATAAGACTGAGAGAATAAGGAAATAGAAATCTTATTAATGGCTGCTGCTTTCTTCCAATGGGAAAGAACAAGATCTTCTAATGGTAGAGAATAACAAGAATATTGACAATTGATAGTATTACTTTGTAGTTTTCTCAATGGGGATACAATATATGGAAAGGGAATTTATATAAGGGTACAATTTGTAACCGCTTGCCCTATTTAATTCCTGCCCATTACTGATATTTATTACATTGATTACTCATTGCGTGGGTGATTTGTAACGATTGAAGTGATAATAACAAATCGCGCATAATCAGGGATTCAGCTGATTTATTCCATATTCTTAGATATTAAAGATTTTTCCATCTTTGTGGCTTCCAATGTCCTTATTTATCAATCTCGTACCTATTTTATATGTTTCAACTACTAGGCACGGTATCTTCGTAAACGATCACATGGGTATTACTTATATAGTTTTTGCACATCATTCTTCTTTATTGCTTCGACTCCCATGCTACCCATCAATATAATATTGATCCATGCGGTAAGTTTATTTTCCACCAATACAGATAGTCCCCTCACTTTCTGAATAATCTCAACTGAATATTCAGGAAGTGAAGAGCTTATTTATGGAGGGATTGTTTTGCCAACTATTCACGAGATCATTATGATGCGTATCAGAAGTGAAGATACATATGTATCTTCCATTTAATACTTGAGATACGTGTCTTATTTCGATTGGTTTTTCGGTTTGCAGCGGTATTTTAGCCTCATATAACTTTGTCATTTTGATGTGACGGTTCCATGATGACGTTTTTTTCATATAAATACTGAATCATCGGCCTTCTAAAACTTCTTCCACTTTCTTTCATCTATTACTTCTTCCTCAAACCCTCTTTGTGTTTCTCCTCATACAACTTTCTTTCTTCTTCTTAACAATGGCTTCTAAATCTTCAAATCCTTATGCATCCTCTGATCCTCGTTTGTAACGATTCGACTGGTTATTTTGAGTATTTGCATCCAGTTCAACAATTTGAGTTCATGAGTAGCTTCATATGATGTATTATGACTTTCCTATATGGTTGATTTTGATTTTTGAGTGGTTCCGGATTGATTTAGAAGAACAATTCCTAACTAGAAAGCTTTAAGTTAGAAGATTTGACCAAGTTTAACTTTTGTGTTTTTGACCTCGGATCAGAGTTTTGACGGTTCCGGTAGGTCTACAAGGTTTTGATGGCATTCAAATGTTTTCGGTAGGTCTACAAGAGTTTTGATGGCATTCAGATGTTTCTACAAGGTTTCAGCTCTATTTGGTGAAAGTTGGCAATTTGAAGGTTTGAAATGTTCATAAATTTGACCGGGAGTTGAATTGGATGATATCGGGTTCGGATTGTGGTTCGGGGAGTTGGAATAGGTTCACTACGTCATTTGGAACTTGTGTGCAAAAGTTAAGGTCATTCCGGGTTGATTTGATATGGTTCTACACGAGTTTTGGAAGTTAAAAGTTCAAAAGTTAATTAAGTTTGATTTGAGGTGCGATTTGTGCTTTTGATGTTGTTATGTGGGATTTGAAGCCTCGAGTAGGTCTGTGTTATATTTTGGGACTTATTGGCATGTTCAGACGGGGTCCCGAGGAGCTTGGGTAAGTTTCGGACGGGTTTCAGACCATTTTGAGCTATGTTGGTATTGTTGGTTTCTACTATTTTCTGATGTCTATAGTTCTTCACGATCGCGAAGAGATTCCTGGAACTAGGTGATTTTATTCTTCGCGACAGTAGGGTCGCGTTTGCTTATCTTTGTGAGACTTGAGCTTCGCGTTCGCATGTGTGAGGTCGCGTTCGTGCTGGTAAGCTGGGAGCTGGAGAACCCTTATTCGCGCCCGCGAGACGCGGGTCATGTTCGCGTAGAGTTGACTTCTGTGGGCATCGCGTTTGCGTGGGAGTCATCGCGAACACGTAAGATATTTTAGTGGCAGTGCATTTTTTCCATCGCGAATGCGATGGTTCTTCCGCGTTCATGAAGAGATTCCTGGAGCAGATCTATAAGTACTCTATTTCGAAGGTTTTGGTTATTTTATCATATTTTGAGTTATGGATCTCGGATTTGGACGGATTTGGAGGCAATTTTAACCACATTGGATTGAGATAAGTTTTTTTTACTCGGTTTTGATTGCATTCCATGATTCTATCTTCAAATTTGGCATTTTAACTATGAATTTGAAATAGAAATTGGGGGTTTCTGTCTAAACTTTCCTAAAGTGAAGTATTGAGTTGTGAGAATCGATTCGTAGTAGGATTTGAGTGAAATTAGTATGGTTGGACTCGTAATCGAGTGGGTTGTCGAAATTTGTGAGTTTTGTCGTGTTCCGAGGTGCAAGCCCGGGTTGACATTTTGGTTGACTTTGAGTAATTAATTAAAGATTCGACCTTTATCATTTGGATTTGTTTCCTTTGGCATTATTTGATGATTTTGAATTGCTTTAGGCTAGTTTCGAGCTGTTCGGAGGTTGATTTGTGCGGGATGGCATTTCTAGAACATTGTTTGGCTTGCTTAGTGTTTAATTTGGCTTACTTGAGGTAAGTATCTTACCTAAACTTGGTTGAAGCACTGGTTGCCTAAGTTATTTGTGATAGCTACGTGCTATGGATGCGCACATGTGTGGGGTTTGAACCCATTTGCGAGCAACATGGTATTTATCCACGCTCGGGGTAATGCTTAGGGTATAATAAGCCTGGTATTGACTGTTAAGCGTTAAGCTGTGATGTTTACTCATACTTGTAACCTTGTTCTGAACTAGTTGATCTAAATTTGAGGTTACATAGAGGCTAATTCCCTGAACTAACTTGATAATTGCTATTTTCATGATGAAATTACTGATTTGAGCTATGATAGCACAGTTTACACATGCCTACACTTTAGCATGTCATCTATACTAGTCCATGAGCATGAAATCTGTTATCCATTCATCATATAAATATATTCATGTATATTTGCTAAGGAAAGGGAGTCACTTGGTTGCGTTAAGGTGGGGTTGCTTCTTTGGGTGTTTTGTGTGCTAATGGAGCACAGGTCGTTTGGCTCGTTTGGGCGGTGCATTTGGAATTAGGATAGGGTGGATAACTCTCGAGAAGGTTCTAATAAGTTTTAGATTCATATGTGGTATTTGAGGAATTGCTAGATTTGTAACTGGCTAAGACCTGAGATTTGCATCAGAGGATGTCCGGACTTACAGTATTTTTGTATCATTTGTGATAATATATTTCCATATCAGAAAGGTTGAGGAGACAACTTCAAATTTACATAAAGTCTTTTCAGTGTGGGTATCTCGGTTGCAGTATTTTGGGGGTGCTTAAGAGGGCATACAATGGCTTATGGGCGTTAGGGTGACGTGTACTAGAAAGGAGAAGTGTTAACTTGAAGGCAATTTGGAAGGGACTCGGAGAAATAGTACATCAAGGTAGTAGATTGGATCAGCACGGTAATAGAAATGGCCGATTCTCTTAGTTCTTCGGAGATGGTAAGGTTTTACCTTGTTTTTTTTTGTGGAAATAGGTCTGATGTCTTAGTCTTGTTCTAAAGGGTTTCAAAGAGTTCTCGATGATTTCTACCACGACTTGAGATGGATATTTTCTATAGGCATAGGGAGTTTGTTGCCCGTTGTGATTTTTCTCCTAGGTGAGATCAAGTGGAGGATTTATGGTTGATTAAGTATGTATCCTGCTTGTGATTCAAAGTTGATGATAGGCTTCTCGTGTTTTTCTATGATAGCATAAAAGATGTGGTACGATGTGTGGGATTAAGATATGCATGTACATGTTTGTAGTTTGATTTCGAAGGAAAGGTTATGAGTTCGAGACAGCATGGACGGTTTTAGATGTTTAGAGAAATGTTGGCACTATCTGGTATCACCTAAGAAGGATGCGCGATTTAGAAGGCGCGCTGTGTCTTGGCTTGCGGATGCTCGACTAGTATTACGGTAATCGTTGGTTAGTCGACTACTGATATTTAGATTATTGCTATGTCGCACAGAAGAATTAAGAAAGTATTTCTTGTGAGATGACTGTGCTTGTGAGATGTGTCAGTTATTTGGGTGGTCGAGTTCGGATCAGATGTGGTGATTCATGTATTCTAGGGATTTGGAGACTATGAAGGTTTTTAAAGGCAGATTTGTTCCTTGGGTGCGGACTGTGAAGGTACAACCAAGTTAGACAGCGATAGTGTGTGTTATGGTTAGGTTATATGGACTTTTGGAAGGATATTTATCTAACTGTGGATGATCAAGGTTGATTTGAGGGCCCATTGGTAGGCCTAATGAGGATGTGCATTCTACACCGGATCGGATTTGTTGACTCAGCACTGCTATTATTGAGGGGTGTGTCATCGGCTAGAATTTATCTTATTCATGTTCTGATATGTTCTATGTATTACTCTTCTATGCTACGATGGGCTGTGAGATTGTTGACTATATACAGGTGATGCGGTTCGATTTGGGCCTAGCGACGGAATTCGAGCAAGATGGCTCTTGGGGTATTGGATGGTTGATTGCACCGTGGTTATGGTCTTCCTATTTATGGTAAATTGTGGTATTTGCTTCTCCATAGTTGTGGTCATGCACTTCGTGTATTTATTGTTGATTTGCGTATGGTTGTTGATTTTGAGCATTATGGCACGAGGTATTTCATTTAGACCGGTATTTATATTGGGTCATGCATCGCGGTGGAGTTATGATTGGGGTATGATCCTTTGTGATAGATTTGTGTGTCTTGGTGATACTTTGTGTGATGGGTTCACAACATTGCGCTTATGGTAATATCTGTTGAGCTCGCGGAACAGTTCTCTCGTTTGATTCTATTTCCATGTTTGGGTACATTAGAGTTGTTGCTTATGGGGTGCACGGATTGCAGGGTATGCAACTCTAGGTAGTATTGATGTGGCATGTTGGTAGAGCAGCTTGTATTTGATGAGCTTAGGTCATTAGACCTAGAATGGGTTCTATCGGATTTGATTACGGTACGTCAGGAAGAATAACGTCTTTAGTCAGCTTAGAATTGTCTATGGTTCTTGTTTGGCGAGAGAGAGCTCCACGACTTGTTGATTTGATGAGTGGTTAGGAGTTTCTGCGTGTTTATTTCATCATTGGCAGTATACGAAGGTTTATAACAAGGTTTTATTCGATATGTTTTGGGCAGCTATTGTGGTTAGAAGTTATTGCTATGAGCATCTGAGCTATGTGGTATATCATGTGATTCTATCTTGGGTTGTGGTTATGACTTGATACATCTTGTTCAAACTTATACAGTGTATACATAAATGAATCGGGTCTTGTAACGGATTCTGGATATTGGAATTTGATTTTAAGGATTGTAGACTAAGATTAAAGTAAGGATTTTCAGTTAGGTTGTGTTGTCGGACTTATATGGTTGTGGTGGCGTGGTATCACCCATGAGTATGTATATAATGAGTTTATACAGTGATTTAATGGCTTTGTTATGACTCTTGGCACGTTCGAGGACAAACATATATTTAAGTGGGGGAGAATATAATGACCCGATCGGTCGGTTTAAGCATTTGCATCCAATTTTACGGTTTGGGTTCATGAGTAGCTTCATATGTGTATTATGACTTGCGTGTATGGCCGGTTTTGGTTTTCGAGTGGTTTCGAATTGATTTAGAAGAATGATTCCTAACTAGGAAGCTTTAAGTTGGAAGAATTGACCAAGTTTGACTTTTTTGTTTTTTTACCTCGGATCGGCATTTTGATGGTTCTGGTAGGCTGGATGGTGATTTTGGACTTGGGCGTATGCCCGGATTTGCATTCGGATGTTTCTACAAGGTTTCGGCTCTATTTGGCAAAAGGTGTCAATTTGAAGGTTTGGAATGTTCATAAATTTGATCGGGATTTGACTTGGATGATATTGGTGTTATGTTTAGAATTTTAATAATGTTCAATAATCTAAAGAAGCCTTGACTAATGACATCTTATTGTGTGTAGATTCAAAGAGCAACGACATTGATGAAAGGAAAGAAGATCAATCAAAGGAAATCAGAGGAACTCAACTACTATGTATTTTGAACTTTGCATCAAATGAAAAATGAATGAATCAATCAAAGAACAAAGAAGGAAAGTCAATCAATCAGTCTTTCCAAAGATCTTCAAGCGCACAAGAAAGAAAAAAGAGCTAATCACGGCTAGAGACTAAATCAAGAACAATCTGCGGAAGCTCTAATCAAGGAGAAATGGAGGAACCAATTCATCAAAATTAAGAATGAATCTAGTTACCCTTTCAAGATAGATTTTTGAGACTACCCTTGGGTCTCACTCTTAGATGTCTATGCCTCACAAGGAAAAGCCTCCAATAATTGTTGCCACACAATTCCAGAAGAAGAGGAAACAGAAGACTCATCAAGCTATAAAGGAAGAAGTAGAAGAATATTGGAGGGCACATAACTACATCATCTGTTTCTACACCTTTCTAGTTCTTAGTACAAACAATGTATTCTTGAGTCTACAAGTGTCACAAAAGATAGGAAGAGTTAGAAAACAAAATGAGAGTTGTGTCAATATTAGAAAGAAACATTGTTGTTGTATATCGTTGGTGGTGAACGTACTAAAATCATCACTGTTGTAAACTCTTATTGAAGATCTAAGAGAACCCTTGTGACCCAAGGAAACTGGACGTAGGTACCACACTGGTACTGAACCAGTATAAAAATTGCTGTGCTTCCTCTACTTTTTTGTTTGCTCAGTTTATTTCTGTTGTAATAATCACTATGTAAAGTCTAGTCAACTAAATTCCTACATAGTCATCTAAGTTTTACAAATCGGCTACAATTCACCCCCCTTCTTGCACATTCAATCAGGTTCAGATTGTGGTTTCGGGAGTTGGAATAGGTTCGTTATATCATTTGGAACGTGTGTGAAAAATTTAAGGTCATTATGGGTTGATTTGATATGGTTCAGCACGATTTTTGGAAGTTAAAAGTTCAAAAGTTTATTAAGTTTGATTTGAGGTGCGATTCATGGTTTTGATGTTGTTATGTGGGATTTGAGGCCTCGAGTAGGTCCGTGTTATATTTTGGGACTTGATGGCATATTAGGACAGGGTCCCGAGGAGCTTGGGTACGTTTCAGATGGGTTCCAGACCATTTTGGGCCATGTTGGTACTACTGGATTCTGCTATTTTCTGA
>AWOL01S0034885.1:3997-15682 GCA_000715115.1 Nicotiana otophora
AAGTTAAGATCACTTACCCCAGTCCAATTTGTGAAGTTCGCCTCTGAAAATCGCCCAAACCGAGCTCCCCAACTATTTTTATGTCAAAAAATGGCCAAACGACCCGTTTATAGAGCCTCTGACCTTTTCGAGCGTCACAGTTAGCGTGGGGCGCTGCCTGTGGCGCAATTTTCAGTACCCTTAAATATCCCAGCACCAGGGCTAGCGCCCCACGCTACCCTGGGCGCTCGCGGCGATGGAAAATCTTTTTCGATACGGAAATGGGCATAACTCTCTCATACGATGTCCGAATTCGATGATTCTTTTTGGTATGGCTCAGAAATTTCAATACAGATCTAATTATTCAATAAAATATTAATTTGGAACTCATTTTCTTGATGTGATACCACTTATTCTCGAACAAATGATGTCGGAACATTCTACATTCGATGTCGAAACCTAGCAAATCAAGTCCGATTGACCTCACATTTTGCACATAAGTCATAAATGACATAATGGAGGTATTTTAATTTTTAGAATCGGATTCCGGCCCCGATAACAAAAAGTCATCTCCCCGGTCAAACTTCCAACTTAAATTTCTATTTTAGAGACTAAGTGTCTCATTCCACTCCAAAACCACTCCGCACCCGAACCAACTAACCTGGTATATCATATTATAACTTAAGAGCATAAAGGAAACAGAAATGGGGGAAATGGGGCTATAACTCCCGAAACAACCGGCCGGGTCGTTACAGAGACATAACAAAATTAAACCATAATTAGGAAGATATTCATGGTCTCGGCTAGTTTGAGCATTTTATCAAACACTAGGTGTGCAAATTTAACTACAAAGTTCTTCTACAAGATTTCCTTCACTCCATAACTCAATTTTTACTTATTTGAGCTTAACAATCTTTCCACAAACCTTATTGGTACAAGCATATATACATAATACTCTTACACCCAAGAATCATACTCCCAATCACCAATCATTTACCCCCAAACTCAAAATTGAAGATTAAGGGTTTGAATCTTACCTCTTAGATGAAGATCTTGTGATTAGCTTCCTTGATTCTTGAAGATTTGTGCAAGATTGGATGATTATAATGTTAGGTTCCCTTCTTCTCTCTCTAAAATTCTCTTACCTATCTCTAAAACCCTCAGAAAAACACCCCAAAATAATCCCCAAAGCCTATTTATCAAAATGGCGTCGGGTTATGAAAATAGAAAAATTGACCCTCCGAACTCCGCTATGCGGTCGCACAATGGACTGCACAATTGGTGTACGGGTCGCATAATGGTCGCTCAATTCGATGCCCAGAACTGGGCAGTTCTGGACCATTTTGCGACCAGTTTGTGATCGCATAACCATTTTGCGATCGCATAATCATTTTGCGATCGCATAATGGTCGCATAATTTGTCACAGAATCGCATTTTGTCAGCCTTTGATAATTTGGTCATAACTTCTTGTAGGAATGTCCAAATAACAAATGGTTTGAAGTGTTGCAAACTAGACTCAAAGATATTTAATTTGATAGGTAATAAACCATATAATTATTTATATCAGGAGAGGTATGATCGTTTGAAATTAGGTCTTGTGCGAACTCACTTGAAACTTTATTCTATCATGAAATTTTCAACTTGCCTTAGCCTTGGGGCTCTTCTTAGACCATAAGCCATTTTTAATGCACCTCATACATATATTATCATGATCAATTGATATCATTCATATAATAGTCCCTTTTATACACACAAAATAATATAATTAGCGCACATCAACTTTCTTACTAGCGCTCAAGTACTTCGAAATTTTTCGGGGTGTTACATGGGGCTCATCATACTGGTGCTCTCTGATGCGATCAAATAAGGAAGACTGAGAAACTACATAAGCTAGAACTTGACTGGCTCCGAAACATCTAATCTCACGAACTGGTTGGCCAAGGGCTGAACATCAACTGCACGAGGTCTCTCACCAACAGGAATGAATGCAAGGCTACCCATACTCACCGCCTTTCTACTCAAGGCATCAAAAACCACATTGGCCTTCACATGATGATACAAAATGATAATATCATAGTCCTTTAGCAGCTCCAACCATCTCCACTGCCTCAAATTTAGATCCTTTTCTTTGAACAAGTGTCGGAGACTCCGATGATCTGTAAATACCTCACAAGACACACCATAGAGATAGTGCCTCCAAATCTTCAATGGAGAACGATGGCAGCCAACTCTAAATCATGAACAGGGTAGTTCTTCTCATGGGGCTTCAACTGACGCGAAGCATAAGCAATCACTCTACCTTCCTACATCAAGACACACCCAATGTCAATTTGAAAAGCATCACAATATGCTGTATAAGAACCGGAAGCTGAAGGTAAAACTAGAAACCCTCCACGAAGCGACTATAATAACCGGCCAAGTCGAGGAATCTCTGAATCTCTGTAGCCGAGGACGGTCTGGGCCAACTCTAAACTGCCTCTATATTCTTCGGATCCACCTTAATCACCTCACTGGACACCACATGCCCCAAGAACGCCACCGAACTAAGCCAAAACTCATACTTGAAGAACTTGGCATAAAGCTTCTTCTCCCTCAACCGTTGCAACACAATACTCAAATGCTGGGCATGCTCCTCCTGGCTACGAGACTACACCAGGATATAATCAATGAATACTATGATAAACGAGTCGAGATAAGGCTGAAATACACTGTTCATCAGATGCATGAATGTTGTTGGGGCGTTGGTCAACAAAAGACATCACAAGGACCTCATAATGACCATAATGGATCTTGAATGCTGTCTTTAGAATATCCAAGTCCCGAATCTTCAACTGGTGATACCCAGACCTCAAATCAATCTTAGAGAACACCCTCGCTCCCTGAAGCTGGTCAAATAGATCATCAATGCACGGAAAAGGATACTTTCTCTTGATTGTAACTTTGTTCAACTGCCTATAGTCAATGCACATCCGCATAGTACCATCTTTCTTCTTCAAAAACAGAACTGGTGTACCCCAAGGCAACACACTAGGCCTAATAAACCCGTTATCAAGAAGTTCCTGAAGCTGTTCTTTCAATTCCTTCAACTCAGCTGGTACCATATGATACAGAGGAATAGAAATGGGCTGAGTACCCGCCACCAAGTCAATACCAAAGTCAATATCCATGTCGGGCGGCATGCCCGACAGGTCTGCAGGAAACATATACGGAAAATCTCGTACCACCGGAACAAAGTCAATAGTAGGAGTATCAGCACCCACATCCCGTACAAAGGCCAAATAAGACAAACATCCCTTCCCAGCCATCCGTTGGGCCTTCAAATGTGCAATCACTCTATTGGGAACATAGTCTAGAGAACCTCTCCACTCAATCCTTGGAAACCCTGGCATCGGCAACGTCACAGTCTTAGTGTGACAATCCAGAATAGCATGACATGGAAACAACCAATCCATACCCAAGATCACGTCGAAATCAACCATACTAAGCAGCAAGAGATCAATTCTAGTCTCCAGTCCCCCAATAGTCACTGCACATGACCGATATATACGGTCCACAATAATAGTATCGCCCATCGACGTAGATACATGAACATATGAGACTAAGGACTTACGGAGAATATCTAGATAACAAGCAAAATACAATGATACATACGAATAAATGGAACCAGGGTCAAATAATGTAGAAACATCTCTCTGGCATACTGAGACAATACCCGTGATCACTATGTCTGAAGCAACGACATATGGTATGGCAGGAAGAGCATAGAATCGGGCCAGGCCACCACCTGATCAGCCTCCCCCCTAGGGCGACCCTTAGCTGCCTGAGCCCCACCTCGAGCTGGCTAGACGGGTGGTGAAGTAACTGGTGCTGAAGTCGTAGTATGACTCCTCTGCTGAGATGGACCTCCCGATAGGCGGGGGAAATGTCTATTTATGTGACCCAAATATTCACATTCAAAACAACCACTCTCGGACAATGGCGGCATGTACTGAGGCAGACCCCGAGAACCAGAATAACTGTTCGAAGAACATGGTACAGACGAACCCTGAACTGATGGTGCAAGAGATGAACTCTGAGCTGGAAGAGCATTGGGAGATGCATGACCCGGACGGGCACTGTATGAACCATGGCTAGATGATGCACCACGATGAACTGGACGATCCATCTGAGAGGGCTTATAAAGGCGACCCCTGTTGTGGTAAGAATATCCCTAGAAGGAACACCACTAGGACCACCCGAACCTCGAGTCCTCTTGGCCTCCCTCTCCTCACGCTCCTGCCTACGGACCATCTTTATCTGCTAAGCAATATCGACTACCTCATCGAAAGTAGCACCAGATACCCTCTCCCGGGTCATGAGCAACCGCAACTGATATGTGAGGCCATCAATGAACCTCCTAATCCTCTACTTATCCGTGGGAACCAAACAAACTGGGTGACGAGCTAACTCGGAAAACCTCATCTCGTACTGGGTCACAAAAATGCCATCCTGACGTAGCTGCTCAAACTGTTTGCGCAGCTCCTCCCTGCGAGACTGTGCACGAACTTCTCCAAGAAGATAACAGAGAACTCACGCTATGTAAGTGGTGCTTCACCGACCTGTCTGTGCCTCTCATAAGCCTCCTACCATATGAAGGTAGTCCCAGTAAACTGAAAAGTAGTGAATGAGAACCCACTAGTCTCTAGAATACATATCGTGCGAAGAATCTGCTGGCACCTGTCCAAAAAGTCCCGGGCATCCTCAGACTCAACCTCGCTGAATCATGGAGGCTGGAGTCTTCCAAATCTCTCTAGTCTCCTCTGCTCATCATCAGTCATAACAGGACCCACCTTGTCCTGAGCAACTGTAAGCGATTAGGCTAGCGGTACCCCCGGTGTCTGAAGTCCCTGCATCACCTGCTCTGGAGTATGGGCAGCGGGAGTTTGAGGACCTCCCCCGGCCTGAGAAGTGGTTGTTGCGGCTGAACAAGGTTGGTGCACATAGTCAAAATCTGAGCCAAAGCTTCATGAATGCCTGGAATCACATTGGGCACAGCTGGTGCCTATGCTGGCCCCACTGGCTCAACCATATCTGGTACCTGCTCTTGAGCTGGAGTAACTAGTGGATCTGCATGTGCTGCTCTAGCTGTTGTACGAGATGCACCTCTGCCCCTACCGCGAACCCCGACCTCTCATTTCCCTAGCTGATGGTACTGGTGGTTATCCATACTGACCGGTGGCACGTGTCCTCACTATCTGTGAGAGAATAGAACAACAGAAGTTTAGTGACCGGAATCAACAAATCTGCGTAACAAGAATACAAGAATGCGAAATTTCCTAAGGGTTCAGCAACCTCCAAAGATAAGCACACACGTCTCCGTATTGATCTGCAAGACTCTACTAAACATTCCATGACTCGCGAGACCTATGTAACCTAGGCTCTGATACCAACTTATCACGACTCAAAATTTAGCCTGTCGTGATGGCGCCTGACGTGGTACTAGGCAAGCCGACACCTCAAAACATTTCCAATACTTTTAAGTGAAAAAATGAAATAACACAGTTTTAATAAATAAAGCTTTCATAAATTGAATAAAAAGTCAAAACTCAATACGAGAGTTTTCAAAACCAGGGTGTCACTGAGTATATGGGCGTCTATATAACACGAGTCTGAAAATATTGTTTAGAAGAAAAATTAAAATTAAATACATAAAGCCGAAAGATAGGGAGGGAGAGTCAAGGTCTGCGAACGTCGTGCAGCTACCTCGAAATCTCTGACTGATCAAGCTGCTCAGAAAACAAACATCCACTGTGGCCGGCAATACCTGGATCTGCACACGAAGTGCATGGTGTAGCGTGAGTACAACCAACTCACTAAGTAACAAGACTAAATATTGGACTGAAAGTAGTGATGAGCTCAACAGGGTACTGTTCAATATAGAATTAACAGTATATAAATGTAGGCATATTTTCAAGTTCAACAGATAAAAACTCAATACAAGTAAAATAGATCAACTCTGAATGGTATGAGGGGTATGACATTTCTATATCTACATGTCACTGTACAAGCTGTATGTGGTACACTACAATGGAAGCCTCGCGTACTCTCACTCTTAGAGTACTCAATCGCTCAGTACAGTACAGGACAGGTCTAGCCCAGGGAAGATCCATCCCTTAGTATAAATGTATAGGGCAACTTTATGCCTGGAAATCCATCCCAAATATAATATCCACTACGCTCAATGTGGGGGTGCAGACTCCATAGGGGCTCCTTCAGCCCAAGCGCTATAATAAGCAAGGTGCAGACATAAGTAAATAAAAACATGTCGCGGCGTGCAGCCCGATCCCTTAATATCCTCACAATCAGGCCCTCGGCTCACTCATTCATCAATCTCTCCATTTCTCGAGCTCTCAATAATCATGATAAACAACCCAAACAACGACGATTTAATGCATCAATAAAGAACAACAGAGATGGATATGTAATATGCGAGTAAAAATTGTGACTGAGTACAAAGTGGAAATTTAACAGATAATTTAACATGTAACACGACCTCTGGAGGTCCCTACAGTATCAACACATAGCCTAAGCATGATTTCTAACATAGTTTGCAGTTTAATTTCTATAAAACATAGTGAATATACGGATAACAACAAATTATTCAACTATACAGTTCCATGGAATTGACCGAGTCACAATTACTATGGTTCTGCCCATACGCCTGTCACCTAGCATGTGCGTCACCTCAATACCAATCACATGACACAAAATTCGGGGTTTCATACCCTCAGAACTAAGTCTAGAACTGTTACTTATCTCAAACCGTGCAAATCCCTACTCCAACACGCCTTTGCCTCGCGAATCGGCCTCGAAATACCTCGAATCTAGTCGCAAACAGTTCGATACAATCAACACGAGTTAAATGAATCAATTCCATAAGAAAATACTAAGTTATTAATCAAAAGTGAAAAGTCAACTCAGAAGTCGGCCCCCGGGACCATGTCTCGGAATCAGGTAAAAGTCACAAAATTCGAACATCCATTCAACCACGAGTCCACCCATACCAAAATTACTCAAATCCGATACCAAAATCTCAATCAAATCCCCAAAATTTAGCCGAAGAACTTTTCTCATTTTCCTTAATTTTTCACCCCAAATCACTAATTAAATGATGAAATCAAGGACATAAACATGAAATTCAACCAAAACAAGCAAGCAACAAGCAACAACATACCCAGTATAATCCCACAAGTGGGATTTGGGGAGGTAGTGTGTATGCAGACCTTATCCCTACCTTCAAGAAGGCAGAGAGGTTGTTTCCGGAAGACCCTCGGCTTAAAATACCAAGACAAGGAATTTGTTTAATCCAAATATCCAAACCCACCACTCCCCACTACCTCAAGGGCACAGAAGAGAAGGTCATATAATGTAACCTACAAGAAGTAAAAATTAAGAGGACTTACCCCAATCGCCCAATTAAGAGGCCATACAAGAGACTTTAACCAAAACTAAGTAAGAATTACTTACCCCAATCACCCACTTGAAAATCTCTCCAAGAATCGCCTCCCACCGAGCTCCCAAAATCAAATTGTGAAAATGAATTCAAACCCTCATTTTGAAATATTTAGGTTTCTACCCAGGTGACCCTTCTTTGCGAACGCGACCCTCTGCTCGTGTTCACGTAGCAAAAACCATTCTGCCGCTCAAAACCTTCTACGCGAATGCAAGGTCCCTCTCACGAACGCGATAACGAACTGACCCCAAGCTTCGCGAACGCGTTCCTCTTCTCACATTCGCGATGCACCATCTATCCCAGACCTTCGCGAACGCGATGAACAAATCTTCACCTGCCTCCAGATACTACGGGAATCCCATCGCGAACGCTAAGAAGGAAATCAAACACCAAAAATGTGCAGCCTCAACCGTCTTCCAAGTCCAAATTCCCATCCGCAAACCACCCGAGGCCCCCCGGGACCTCAACCAAACCTACCAACAAGTCCTAAAATATCATACGAACTTAGTCTAGCCTTCAAATCAGATCAAACAATGCTAAAACCACGAATCGCACATTGATTCAAGCCTAATGAACTTTTGAACTTTCAACTTCTATATACGTTGCCGAAACCTATCAAATCACGTCCGCTTGACCTCAAATTTTGCACACACATCACAAATGACACCACAGACCTACTCCAACTCCCGGAACTCCATTCCGAGCCCGGTAACCACAAAGTCCACTCTCGGTCAAACTTATAAATTTTTAACTTTCGCCATTTCAAGCCTAATTCAACCACGGACCTCCAAATCATAATCCGGACACGTTCCTATGTCCAAACTCACCCATCGGAGCTAACAGAACCATCAAAACTCCATTCCGGAGTCGTTTACACATAAGTCAACAACCGATCAACCTTTTCAACTTAAGCTTTCAACTAAGTGTCTCAACTCATTCCGAAACCTCTCCGAACCCGAACTAACTACTCCGGCAAGTCACATAGCAGCTATAAAGCACAGAATGAACAGTAAATGGGGGAACAAGGCTACAACTCTCAAAACGACCGGTCGGGTCGTTACAACCTTAGGTGAAATTTTATTTCAAGTTCGAAGAGGACTCAATAAATTAGAAAACACTACATTCTACAAAAGCTAAAATGTACGTAACGAATACAATGTTTTAATTTATTCAATCTCGTTTATTAGATTTGACAAAGAAGAAGAATAATCATCCACATGGAAAAGCATTGGAATAGTACTTAAACAACTAGACTTTTGTAATAATATTTTTGGAAGTATGGAACAAAATAGGTGCAATTCACAAGTTGGTAAATTATTAAAATTATCGGACAAAAGAAATCAAAGACTTGAATAATAAATGAATTAGGGATATGATCAGAATTTTCTTTCATTAGTATTTTTAAAATTTATGCATGCTTGTAATAAATCATATATACTTAGTAACCTCAAAATAATTCAATAACGTAAACTGGTTTCTGTACAAAAAACTATCCGACCAAATTCAATTTGTGTTGTCTCATAGTGTATGCCGTGTTAACAAAGTTCACCAACGGAAAATATTTTGAGTAGTTTTGTTCTTCTTTTTTCATAGTTGGAAATTACTATTTTGATCATTTAAAATGCTTGCTTTTATCTCTTTACAATGAACTTCAATAAATCTTGACCAATAATTTAATTGTGAATAACGAAAATCATATCATCTAATTGCTTATGATCATCAATAGGGGGAACTCAAGTTTAAGTTTGACTTATAAAATTAGCAAGCAAGAGAAGTTGTAATAATTGATATCTTCCTTCCTTTATGGTTTATATATTATAACTCATCAAGAAGCAACTAAAGAAATTTGAAAACTTATTTAATTTGTTGATTAAGAGATGTTAAAAGTGGAAAATATAGAAAGAACACATATATAGAAGCTCATATGTACCTTTATCTATCTATCTATATTATTATAAAAGCATGAATAAAATATTGGATTACAAAAATAACCTTTTAATATTAAGCATAATAACTCACAATAAAAGGACGTAATCGGAATTCTAGACATTAGCCTTGTAATCCTATTAGTTTTAGAACATAATACTACACGTTAGGAATTCTATTAGTATAATTATTTTTGGGCATAGATAATAGCCTTGTAATCCTATTACTTTTAAGATATACTTCTGAATAAATTCCTATTACTAATTTAATTTGAAAAAGTATTATATTATTGTCCAAATCCATTTAGAAATAGAAGAGCATACATATTATTATAAAAGCACGAATATAATATTGATAGACCAAAATAGCCCTAAAATATTAAACAGAAGAACTCATAGGGAAATGACATAGCTGTAATAACTTATTTTTTTGGACTATAATAACTTATATGTTAATTTTTTAATATTTAAAATTTTAAAATTAATACAATCTTGTCTATTGAATTCTTATTAAAATATGTAGGAATGTTTAATGAAATCAATTTCATAAGAATCATCCATATTGGTAATACATTACCACTCTATAATATTCAATACCCAAAAAAGAAAAGTAATGCTAAACGGACAGCTTAAAGCTTTGAAATTGAGAAAATATCCCCAAGATAATATATTATTATATTATATTTGAATTGTTTTCCTATTCAAATAATATTTTATTATTATTAATTTTTCATGTAATATATAAAAATATACCCAATTATTAAAGAACAACTAAGAAAATTTTTAAGAATATAAATGTGTGAGAAAAGAAATAAAAAAGTTGGTAAGAGCCAATACCACTAATGATTTTGCAAACATAAAGATCTAAAAGTGGAAATGTCATCGATCTTTTTACTCTTTAAAAATAAAATTTATGGTGGATAAAATTATAATCACGGTTAAATATTCAAACATGAGATGAACTAATATTAAGAATCTAAATTAACAGAAAATAAATTATATTTTATGTTAAAACCAAATAATCAAATCTTTTAATTAATTATTTAGCAAGAGAATCCAATTAAAGTATTTTTAAAATTCATCATATGAGTAAAATTATTTTTCAAGTTAAAAAAAAAATCATCGGGTGCATAAATTTATTCCATAAAAAGAATGTTAGAGATTTAAAAAATATAGATCACAAAGTAAAAACAATTAGTATGATATTAAGAAGGCCATACAAGTGTTTGAGGAAGCACAATCAAAGCTAAATCTTGAACAAGAATAAGTCTTCATGACTATATTATAACAAATTGACTGCGGTATAGCGGGGTTATCCTTTGTAGATGCCTTCGACGGAATTAAAATTATATTCATATATCATGCATTACTTGTAAATGTCATATAAAGAGGCATGATATTGTTAACAACAAGAACAAGTGGTGTACCAGCAACGATTTTATTATGAGGTCGTCCAACTCACTTTAGATTTGATATACCTCTTCAAATAACTGAAATAACCATCACAAATATATCAAATCAGAGCAACAATGCTAAATTTATAAGGAAAGCAAAAGTGATAATATGGGATGAAGCGCTTTTGGCTAAGCGTCAAACGATCGAAATAATCGCCTAGAGTTATAGAGATATATTGGATATCGATGAACCGTTTGGTGGAAAAGTAAGAGTTTGGGAGGTGATTTCTGTCAAGTACGATCAGCAGTTCCAAAATTGACCAAAGCAGAAACTGTAAAAGCTAGCTTGTCAAAATTATACTTATGACCTCAAATAAAAAATATTCAAATGATAAGAATATAAAAGTAAGAACAGATCCAACATTCAGTGACTTCTTGCTTTGTGTCATAAACGAAGAAGAGCATCCCATAAAAGATGATTTGGTTCTTCTAGAACACTTGGTTATCAACCTCAATGGTAATAGTAGTGCATTTAATAAGGAAAATATTTTTATTATTAGATTAAAACACAATTTGCGCAAATAACATGATAGAAATTAAAGAGCTATCTTAGCTAGCAGAAATGAATATGTTGATCAACTAAAAGGTTGATTGCTAAGTTTTATGGTAAAAATAAATATTTTTCAGTTTTGACTCAGCAGAAGATGATACCAACAACAACTACCAAGAAGAATACTTAAATATTTTAATACCAAATGGACTTATACTATACATGTTTGTTGTCAAGTTCATTATTTCTTATGTATGTTAGTGTCACCATATATATAATTATCACGACCCGAAATTTTTCACCGACGGGACCGTGATGGTGCCTAACATTTCACTTGCTAGGCA
>AWOL01S0034886.1:0-69946 GCA_000715115.1 Nicotiana otophora
CTAATTGTAAAGTTTGGGGGGGTGGGAGGGGATCCCTCTATGGAACTTTTAATTCTGAGCTAAGTTATGATCTATCTGGTAGAGGAACGGAAAAGATTAATATTGTTTCTCTTACCAATACATTTTACCATCTACAAGACTCCATTGCCATGTAGGAAAAGGCTGCACAAGATTAGATTAGTTAAATACCATGCCGTTGTCCTGAGATGACCAGTATAACTAGTGTCTATATAATATTTTTGTGAATAGGTATGTTATGTTTGTAGTAAAAAGATACATCTCTGGCGGTGCATCAGATGTCCACTGGCATCACACGATAAGTGTGCAGCATTTCCGGAGCACGTGGTTCATTTAAATGATCAGCCAGGGCGAGTTATTTGTTGGAAGCATCCTGCCGATTGGCATTTGGAGAAGGTCAATCTCTTCTTTTGTTCATCAGCACAGTTTTTTTTTTTTTTTTGGATATGTTCTCCAAGAGGCAATAATGAAGTGATCTTAATTCGTAATGCAAAATACACATCTGAGGAACCACTCTCTCAGACATTTTGCTGTATATGTTTGTTCTTTTTGAGCCTGCAATGTTTGACAAAGTTTGCTATGTTTTGCATTATTCTTGTGATCCATTATCCCCCATTGAGCAATAACAAAACATAGATGATTCCACGTTCTTTTCTAGTTAAGTTATTGTGATGTTATCCATGATTTGATTTCTCTGTGATGCTATTAGTATTTGAAGAAAACTATGAACAAGAAGCAAAATAATTCAATATATAGTAGTTTCTGCCGCTGGATCTTTATTTTTGATTGATTAGGCTGGATGACTTGACAGGACTGATGTATCTTGTTTGATAAGCAGCATGAAGCCCCAATGATTAATTTTGAGGTTAGACATTTATTAAACCATGTTTTTTGCTTGTGATTATTAGATGTAAAGCCTTTCATTCATTGACAAAAAAGCCCTTAACTAATAGTATGTAACCATGAAAATGTGGCTTAACCCCAGTCGTTTACCAAGTTAACCCAATTATCTATACAACAGGGAGTTTCTCTTTATACTAAAAAGGATATATTAAATAAAGAGATGGGTTTATACTTCTTAGATCTGTCTAATATCCCAGAACACTTTATTATCTATTTCATACCAAATAAGTCAAAGGAAAAAAATATACACACACATTTACACAACCGTTGTTCTCCAAGTTGTTTTTCTTTTTCCGGCTAACAGTCTTCTATAGCCCCGACTCGGCACTACTTCCTCCATTTTCCATTGCAACATTTAATGAAATATTGAACATCAAAAGTATAATGGTCCATACATGTCATTGGACCAGTCGTTCTTCACTATGTTACTCGGACACTCCAAAAGTGATCCCGTACCCGTGTCGGATCCTCCAAAAATACACTAAATTTGGAGGATCCGACACGCACCCAATAATATTTTTGAAGAGTCCGAGTAACATAGGTTCTTCATACTCTTTAAACAAACAACACCATCTCACAACGATCTTCCTTATCTTCCTTAAGTTATCCCTGTTAAGGTGGCATCCGATAGTTACTTTTGTCAGTGCAGTGATATATCAGATATTCTTCCATATCTCACTATTCTCCCATTATCCAGATAATTTTTATAGAGTATCAATTTAATATAGCCTCTATATTCTGTAAAACGCCTGTTTCTTCCACTTGACTTTACATCCACCAACTCATTTGCTATTATAGCTGCATCAAGTATTTGCTTTTATCCATAAATAAATTATGAAATGTGAAGGTAAGCTTATCCATTACCTATTTTACTCTTTATGAGCACTTGCATTATTAAATTATCTGCCAAACCAGTAGGCCTAAGTCCTATGTCCTTCAGCACCACTCTTCTTTTGGGTAAACACAATAAATGAAGAGTTATAACTCCTCCTTGATGGAGCCCACATGGTAGAAATACTTTAGGCAATCCATCACATCATAACTCATACTCTCTTAGTAGTGAATCAAACAATGTCAAAGCGTGAATCCATATGGTCTCTGCTATTTTGTCGGACTCTTCCAAAATGCTGATGGGTGCGTGTCGAATCCTCCAAAAGTAGTGCATTTTTGGAGGATCATACACGGGTGCGGCAGCATTTTTGGAGAGTCCGAGCAACACAGGGTCTCTGTGCCTTGCCCCCTATGCAATGCATCGTTTTACAGCACCTCCATCTAACTCCAGTCCACCCCTTTATTTGTTGATATATAATTGGTAATAAAATCATACTATTTCCTCTTTCCCATTAGTTCACTACCATCTCGATATAGCTATATCATTCAATGTTTGAAGCAAAAACTATGAACTTTTGTAGGCATTAGTTCAGTTAGTTCTTTTAGATACTCAGAGAATATAGAGTTCTCTAATTATTGACAGATAGATTGTCACTTTCTTATTTATTTCTCATAAATGTTAAAGATCTCACAGTTTTAAGAACCCTGGGATTTAGTTGCTTTGAGAAGATTCTGAATAGCATTTTCTTTTCTTCAGTTTGGAATCCTTGTCAGATTTACTTATTTTAACCTTAAATTACAGGAGATATTCAATCGTTTGCCTTTACCATATGTGGATGAGGAGTTCAAGATTGACATAAATTGGAAAGACATGATTGAAAACAGATTTGAACCACCTCCATACATGCATATCAAGAGAAGTATCCTTTGAATAATGTGTACCTCATTAAGAAAAAGTAGTACTATTCACCAAGTAAGTTCGTCAGCGGGTAAAGTAATACTATGCAGCCGAACCTTAACTGAATTAGATGTCTACCTCATTAAGAAAAAACGTGATGGCGTTAATGCTGATATTGGGTGCACAAACTGCAGATCTACAGAATGCTCGGACAATTGTGTTTGCAGGTAATGCCATTCGTTGCATGGTTTTCTAATCTTTTCTTGCCAGACTGGATTTTTCTCTTATTATATGTCAAAATGCAAGTATTGGTGCTATGATTCCTGATGTGAATCCTAGGGAGTCTGAAGATTTATTTTCTGATGCAACTTAGAGAAAGTTAAGCCTATTATTGTTTGTGCATAAGTGTCTCAGTTGCAGGATAAGGTCCTGTATCGGAAAGAGTTCTAATGATGAAATATTTAACCCCGAAATAATGTTGAAAATATTTTTTCTGAATCTTGTGTTCTGGATATTAACATTTTTGCATTCTGGGTGTAATATCTTTTGCGTTTGCAACGTTAATAGGCAAGTCAAGCTAATTTATTCAACAGTTGAAGGAAGTAATTCTTCAGTTTACCCCTGCATTTTCTACATTGTGGTCCATTCTTTATATACAGTCTTTCCTTGTCCAACATGTTGGATCCATTTAGTGGGAATGGGGTTCCAGTAGCCGCAAAGTAGGTTTGTCTAAAAACGTTTGCCAATCTGAATGAAGTATATTAGTCTTCTATTTGAAGATCAATAATTATTTTGTCAACATAAATCGTTATGCTATATATGTACAAGGAGCTTTCTTGATAGTTAAACTGTGACTTAATAGGGTTCAATGCATAAGTTGTTCGAAGGCATGCCGTTGCTCTGATATGTGCTCAAACAGACCATTTCGGAGAGAGAAAAGGATAAAAGTTGTCAAGGTGACGCATGTTTTGACACTCAAGTTTCTTTATAATCCAGCTTATGGTTTCGATTCTCATGTCTGCTGAAAGTGGTAGAATTTCTTCATGCATTACTTTGGCTGATTCTTTTCTATGTTGCAGACTGAACTTTGTGGTTGGGGGGTAGTAGCAGCTGAATCCATAAAGAAAGGTGACTTCATAATCGAGTACATCGGTGAAGGTGATTATTTTACAAGTGAAGCTGTCAACTCTTAAATTCTTTTCTTAGCTACATTTCATGTATTCACATGTCACTATTTATGTAACTGAATTTTGTGATTATAACATCATTCAACCATTTACACTTAACCCCTAACCATAAAATGTTATGTTCTACAACAACTATGCCTCAATCTAAAGCAAGTTGGGATTGATCACATGAAACCTCATTCATCATGTCACTTTGTTTGAGCTCATCTCGGACTAAAATAAAAATAAAAATAGAAGTACTAAAAGTGATCTACATGTTTTTTGAGAAGGTAATATATTTGTATATTTTACAAATATATACGTAAAAATCTCTAACATATAAATCTCCGACATGACTAAAAGACTCTAAAAAACATAGAACCTAAAGTACACGTAAAAAGATGACCAAAATATAATCCCAACTAATTGATATAGCATATATTGATCGTTTTGTTCTATTCTACTTTATTTTTCGCTAGGTTTGCATGGATTCCAAGAGATTGTAAATCCTTTGATACTACTTCCTTTCATGTGATTTTAGGTGTACCTTGTTCTCTTTTAGCACCTTTACTTGCTATAGTTTTACACATGGATTAATGCATTTGGAAATCAACGCAGGACATGCCCAAATCTCAAGCGACCTCTTTATCCTCAACATAGGCTAGTTGCTCCTTTCAAGTGTGCTTTTTAAATCTTGTCCTAATTTTGTATGAACAGTCATCCATTTTAGTGCCTCCACCCGCGAGGCACTTATTCTTGTGCATATGTGAATTTTAGCGGCGGAATATTCACTTCCATATAATATTGTTGGTCTTATAACTTTTTAGTAGAGCTGCCTTTCACTTAGGTAGGTATCCTTCTATCATATAACACTTCTCTATTTCAACCATCCTATTTTGAGTTTCTGTGTAATAACTTCATCTATCATACCATTTTCCTGGAGCATAAAGTCTAGATGTTTGAATTGTTTGTATTTACGTGCAGCAATCCTCTCTAATCTCACCTCAACTTCACTTTTCTTTTGCTGAAAAACCTTGCAGTACATATATCCGGTTCTACTTCACTTATATAAGTTCTTGATCTCTACAGTGCTTTTCCATAGTTCAACCTTTTGGTTGATGCCATCGCTGGTTTCGACCATTAGCATGATATTGTGACCAAATAGCATACATCATTGATACTTCATCCCATATAGTGTTAATTTGCTCGTTCATAACTAGGATAAACTAGTACGGGATCAATGTTGATCCTTAGCTCTTGTGTATCTCCTACTACTGTTCTCACAATAGTTAGAATTCCTTTATGCATATCCTTTATGGTAATATATATGTATAATATGATTTCCTTTCTTCTCCGGTACCCACCAAATGGCCATTCTTGGTACTCTATCTTATACTTTCTCTAAGTCAATAAACACCATATATAGTTCTTTCTTCTCTCACGAATAATTTTCATCAATCTTCTTAGCTAGAATATAGACTCTGTTGTAGATCCATCAGGCATAAATCTAAACTGCTTCTCCGTTACTCGTGTAATATCTCTTAAGTCTAAGCTCTATGACTCTTCCCGAAGTTTCATCTTATGTCTCATAAATGTCACGATAGTTTGTACAACTTTGAATATCTCTTTTGCTTTATATATAGGAATCGGGGTACTCTTTCTCCACTCGCCAGACATCCTACCACTTTTCAGTGTAACGTTGAAGAATTTGGTAATCCATCCTACTCCAGCCTCCCAAAACACTTCCACACCTCTATAGGGATACCATATGCACCACAGCCTTTCCTAATCCTCATATTTTTCATGGCATTCTTTACTTCTGTCAGCCTGATTCTTTAAGTGTAGCTAAAGTATCTATCGTACACAAATGTATGGAGATTTATAAAGTTATTCTTGCGGTTTGAGTTGAACAATTCATCAAAATAGCCTCTTCATCTCTCCTTGTCTGATTATATGTTGTCAACACCTATTGAGAACATAAAATGTTTTGTATAAAATTATGAGTATTAAAAGATAAATTTAAGATGAAATGGTTCGTGTGATCCTAACAACCGTCGGTGATGTCAAAACCCCCAGCATTTTCTTTTTGGGAATCCTACTTTTGTTTCAAATGTTTATTAGGATCTGATCTTCAGGGCATAACTGAAATTATTACGAGGTACACTTTTGACTAAAGCATTGGGATTCTTAGATGGTTTTCAGCATCTCAGTGTTATGTTTGAAAAGAGGGTATACAATTTTGGATTGCTCACACTCAAATCGAAACTCATATACTCCATAGCATTTGACAAACCAAATTTTGGAGCAGAAGTCCACCTCCTCCTGCCAACGTTTGAGTTTACTCCAAATATCAAGAGCCTATACCAAATATTTGTATGCATTCAACATACTCCAACCACTATAGATGTCTAGATGCTCTTCGAAGAGAATCATATTGTGCTTTAGGATTCCCTACTTTTTTATACATCTCGTATGCCGGGAATTCTCAATTATAATAATTAAATTTACCTTTATACATAAAATAAATAGAATATACCATATAAAAGGTATTAAATGTAAATCCCTTTCTGGAATCCTGAGGGCTATTTGACATTTTAAAATCCATTCGTTTTCTTACTATTGTGTCATCCATCATTCCTTGTGCTGCTCAGAGGCTCCTTTACAAGAAATGTACGATGCAAAGAGGAGGACTTTCTGCTAGTTAATTTTGAATACAGAAATGTCAAACTCTTTTGCATGTAAATTTCCTTTTGTGACCCATTTATGTGCATTCTTTATGTATTTCATCAAATGTTGAAACATTTTGTTTTTGTTTTTAGCAAGCATGTTATGCTTCTAAATTGGTTAGTCTATTTTTTTTTTCAGTTATTGATGATGCATTGTGCGAGAAAAGGCTGTGGGATATGAAATATAAAGGAGTGAAAAATTTCTACATGTGTGAATTACGAAAAGATTTCACAATTGATGCAACATTCAAGGGAAACTTGTCTCGCTTTCTCAACCATAGCTGTGATCCTAATTGCAAACTGGAAAAATGGTTAGTTAACTTCTTCTAATAGCATATCCCTTTTTCAGTTATTTTTATTATTCTTTGAGATCTGATGCTAGTGATCTTTGACATGAGTTAACATACTCCAGTGATATCTTCCTGGATCAGACTAGAGCTGTGAATTTTGAAACGAAACATCAACGTGAATTTTGCAAAGGATATAATCAAATACTAATATTCCAGACTTCCACTTTTTTTTTTGAAGTTAGATGAACGTACCCCTTAAACCACGCTAAAGAATAGGTGCATGGATGTCATTTGTGATGTCATGCTTTCAAAGTAATATAGGCTCTTCTAATTTTTGTCCGGTTTTACGATTTATTCCTTTATAATTGAATGCTAGAGAAAATTATCGAAGTTATTCATTCTACACTGTTACGCTTACTTCCAACTAGAGGAGAAGTTCATATTAGACCAGCCGAAATCCCAGGAATAACAGTCATTCAATTTATGAGCATGTTGCCAATCTAGGTTCTTACGACACATCGAATGCTGAACTATGGCATTTTTCAGATGACGTGATGGCTTCCTTCTACAGGCATCTGAGCTCTGTTGGTTAGTGAAGATTGTTTGAGATGCCCTCATCTGTTAGTGTTTAGTTTCTATCAAGTCGTCTTGCCATATCTAACATCCAATCTTGTTTAGGAATTGGTTAATGAATAGACATATGGATAGAATGGCATGGATTTTATTTTTCCTATATAGTAATTCCCACATATATATACTTTTTCCCCCTTCTTTTGATAGTCACATATTTATCATTTCTTAGGTTGCAAGTGTTACAGTCCGACATATTTGATTCTTCCTTTATGCTCATTGTGTGCCTTGATCAACAATTCAACATTATAACGGTTTTACTTTTATTGCCTATTACAGGCAGGTTGAAGGTGAGACTCGAGTTGGTGTCTTTGCTGCTCAATCCATTGAAGTAGGAGAACCTCTGACCTATGATTACAGGTATGCTTCTTTTTGTTTGTGGTAAAGCTATTTTTAGGTTCTTGTATTCTATTTTTTTTGATGAAGTAATTAATTCCATTGCTGGCATCAAGAAGATGCATAATAGTTACAAAAGAGTTATAGCAAAAAGGAATAATGTCAGCTCCAATACAGATGTTCAGGCTAATACTAAGGAGCTAACAAAATTCAAATAACTATCAGGGGAATCTATGGGGGATAAATAAACCCAAGTGAATAAAAACATAATACAATTAGCTTTGAGAGATTGGAAAGTAGTTGTTGATAGTCCGTCAAAACATCGACTATTCCTTTCCTTCCAGATACTCCAAATGATAGCAGCAGGAACCATCTTCCAGACTTTCTTGATAGTGCTGTCAACTTTTCAAAAGCTCCAACTCTCAAAAGCCTCCCTGATGTTATGTGGCATGCCCCATCTGAGTCCAAAAAGAGAAATAAACATATTCCAGAGGTCTGCTGCAACTGGGCAGTGTAGGAATAGATGGTTATGTGATTCTGCCTCCCTCTGGCACATGTAACATCTATTGACAATCTGAAAATTTCTTCTGACTAAGTTGTCCTGTGTTAGACATGATCCATGGAGAGCAGTCCAGTTGAACACGCAACTTTAGGTGGCAGTTTAACTTTCCATATTAGCTTCTAAGGCCAGTGGTCGGTGATTGCATTTTGAGCTTCTGATAACTTGTAGGCTGCTTTCACGGAGTACCTTCCTGCATGTGCATTCCCCCATCTGAACTGGTCTGGTACTAGGTTGTTACTGGAGTAGCCATTCAGTGTGGCTAGTAGTCTGACTAGCTCTTCAAATTCCCAATCTTGCAAGTTCCTTCTGCATAGTATGTTCCAGGTGTCGCCCTCCCTACACTGCAAGATTGTTGAATCTGGATCTCTGGCTATCTGAAATATTGCAGGGTAATCATTCATCAAAGCAGTGCTTCCTAACCACTTGTCCTTCCAAAACTTGATATGCTGACCATTCCCTACTACAAAGTGTCTGTTCACTGAGAATTCTTCCCATAGCTTACAAGTTACAAATGTTCTTCTAGACTCCAATTCCATGGGGTGCTCTTGATAATTTAGTGCACCAATGATTCAGGACTCCATGTTTGGCGTTGACAATTTCCTTCCAAAGACATTGCTCCTCCTGTGTGTACCTCCATAGCCATTTCATTAACAAGCATTTGTTATGA
Organism: Nicotiana otophora; assembly: GCA_000715115.1. Classification (NCBI taxonomy): domain Eukaryota; kingdom Viridiplantae; phylum Streptophyta; class Magnoliopsida; order Solanales; family Solanaceae; genus Nicotiana; species Nicotiana otophora. Next base: position 9,028 of record AWOL01S0034886.1, read on the forward strand.
AGGACTAAGTTTTTTATGCCTAATCCGCCTTGGTGTTTTGGTAATTGAACCTTAGACCACTTGACCAGATGAAATTTGTGATCCTTGTTGTTCCCTTCCCACAGAAACTTCCTTCTGATCTTGTCAAGTTGTTTCAGGACCCTACTACTCATCGGATATAGTGACATATAGTAAGTGGGGATGCTATCAAGGACACTATTGATCAGGGTCAATCTTCCACCCATTGATATATACTGCGACTGCCATGATGCTAGCCTTTTTTCAAACTTTGCAGTTACCCCATTCCATATAGCTTCTGATTTAAATTTGGCCCCTAGTGGAAGCCCCATATAGTTAGTTGGGTAAGTCCCTATGCTACAGCCCAGTATTCCTGCCACTTCCTCCAGGTTATGCTCCTCATTTACGGGGTAAATCACACTCTTGAGCATGTTGATATGCAGACCTGAAAGAGCTTCAAAAATAAGTAGTGTTAGGTTCAAATAGAGCACCTGATTTCTGTCTGCCCCACAGAAAATCAGAGTGCCATCTGCATAGAGCAAATGTGAGATGTTTACTACATTGCTTCTCCCCACATCAAAGCCACTAATCCACTGCATTTGCTTAGCTTTATCCAGTATTCTACTTAATCCTTCCATTGCTAGGATGAATAAGCATGGAGACAAGGGGTCTCCCTGCCTCAAGCCCCTTTGTGGAGAGAAGAAACCAACTGGACTTCCATTGATCAAGATAGAGTATTTCACAGCGGACATGTTAAGTTTAATCCATTTGATCCACCTTTCTCCAAATTCCATCTGCCTAAGAATGGAGATGAGATAAGACCGATTAAGTTGGTCAAAAGCTTTCTCTATGTCCAGTTTGCATAAGATGCTTGTTCCCCCTTGCTTCAGTTGCCAGTCAAGAACCTCATTTGCTATCAGTTTTTTTTTTATGAAGTAAGGTGTTTCATTAAAAAAAACGTCAAGAAGATGCATAGTTACATAGTTACAGGAGGCCTAGTTACAAAGGCAAAAACAAAAAGGAGAAGCTAGGCCCTGTACAAAGTGTCAATCTAGGACAAGAGTACTAAGAAAGTCCAAAACATGACCAGTACTAAGTATAGGGGACAGTTTTGTCCAGCAAAAAAGTTCAAGTAGGCATTTTGACTTGAGAGAGTGATTTGCTATCAGTGAAGCATCTGTAGTCTGCCTTCCCTTAATGAATGCATTCTGTTGATTTGAGACCAATTTTTCCACAACTTTCTTCAATTTTTCTCCCAATACCTTAGCTATGATCTTTTATACACTGCCAATGAGGCTAATTGGTCTGTAATCTCTAAGCTCCAGTGCTCCAATTTTCTTGGGGATCAATGCAATGAAGGAAGCATTGCATGATCTAACCATCCGACATTGCTGATGGTAATGACTCATAGCTGCAAGGATGTCATGCTTGATGAACTCCCATGACTTCTGGTAGAAGGCCATTGTATATCCATCAGGTCCAGGTGCTTTGTCCGGAGCACTTGACTGTATAGCTGCTAACACCTCGTATTCAGCAAAGGGAGCTTCCAGGTCGCTTCTCTCTTCATCTGTGATGGATGCTATACCTTCAAAATTGGCAGAAGGTCTCCAACTTTCTTGCTCAGTGTATAGCTTTTCATAGAATTCCAGTGTTTCCTTCTTTATCACCTCTTTGTCCTCTATGATTTCATCACCAACCAAAAGTTTGTCTATGTGGTTCTTTCTTCTTTGTGAATTGGCCGTCTTTTGAAAGTATTTCTTGTTCATGTCTCCTTCTCTTAACCACAGGCACCTGGATTTCTGCCTCCATGATATCTCTTCTGATTTGGCTATCTGTTGTATTTCAATTCTCAGACTCAATATTTGGGTGGATTCGGATAAAGTCAGCTGCCTTCTTTCTGCCGCCTGCTCCAATGCCATGAGTTCATCTAGTGCCTTGGTTTTTCTGGTTTCTATCTTCCCAAACTCTTCCTTGTTCCAAGTAGTGATGTCCTTCTTCAAGTTTTTCAGCTTTTGTAGGAGAATGAAGTCTGCACTACCTGTGAAAGTGTAACTCTGCCACCAGTTTTCAGCTTGTCTAGGAATCCTTCTTCTTGTAGCCACATGTTCTCAAATTTAAAATAGGAAGGAGTTGCATCCCAGTCTCCTTGTATTCTTCTTGTCTATCTAATGTTTGGCGATACCTCCAAGTTATCTTTTAACCTTTTGTCGTTATACATAATAATATACGTTGATTTGATTGGTATGAGCCAAATGGCAATGAAGAAATCTCCTGTTTATCCAAGACTATTTGGCCATATCATTTTCTGTGATATGTGGCGTGTTTATAAGTTTCATAGAGAAAGCTTCCGGTTATGTCATATGTGATTTTGTTTGATATATTGTTTTATTTCACCAAAGTTGTGGTAGTATTTTCTTGTAGTCCTAACGTACAACATGAGGCAGACAATGTCATGTTCATGTTTCCAAGTAGTATATAGTATTAATTTTAAGAATTACACTTCACAACACGTGCATTCGGCTAATTAGCTCAATCTGCAACATACATTCTGCTTTTCAATCCGAATAAGAGGTCTGATTTGTTCTTGTACGCAGATTTGTGCAGTTTGGACCAGAAGTGAAGTGCAATTGTGGAGCTTCGAATTGTCAAGGCTATTTGGGTAGCAAAAAGAAAATTGTGACGACGCTGGACATCCATTGGGGTATGAAACGCAAGAGAACATCTACGTCTTGCCTAGCGATCATTAAATTGAATACATGTTAGCCTATTCTTTTATTTGATCATTTGTTTTTGTATATTGCTATTTCCACTAAATGCAATAATCGAAAAGTTAGCCACTGGGGAAAAAGGGAAAAAAGGAACAATGGTTTTTTTGTTGTATGAAGCTGTTACATTTGGCCACAGATACATTGATTTATACTGTCATGTGCCCATTTTGAACATAGTTAAATGAGCATTGATTCTCATTCTTCTGAATTGTGATAGAATCCTCATTGTAAAAGATGTATATCTTTTCATTTCATTGCCTTTTTTCAATATAGCATAAGTATAACATTGAAGAAGGGAAGCCTTGGAGGAATGGTAAAGTTGTATTCGTGTGACGTATAAGTCACATGTTCTGAGTAGTAAAAGCAGCTAGTAATACTTGTATTAGGGTAGACTGTCTACATCACACTCCTTGGGGTACGGTTCTTCCTCGAATCCTGCGTGAATGTGGATGCTTTGTGCACTGGGCTGCCCAAACATATGGTTGAAGTTTTAGCTTATCTTAAATGGTTGAAGTTGAAAATATTTATGGGAGTCATGAGCAGGAAAACTATGATTTGAATAACATGTGTTAGTTTATTGTGGGAGATCCGAGACTATTCCATTTTAGGTTGTATAATGGTCTACATCTTACATATAGAAGGGATTATTTGGTTTACATCATAGTTATAGTGAATTAAATAATCACTATAACTATGTTGTAAACCAAATAACATAGAAGAGATGGAATCTGTGCATTTTTCTGTTGAGATTCCATCTCTTCTTGTATGGCTTTCATCCACTGGCTCTTTTCTGTATGGGACTGGAGGGGGAGATTGATGGGGTCCATCTCATTCAAAAGCCAAAGTAATAGGCATGTGCCTAAGGAAAATATTTGGTTGAGAATTTCTTTGGTTTGGTAGCCAACTTTGTTGAATTTCTTTGGGTTGATAGCCAATTTTGTTGAATTGTCAACATTGAAGAAAAAGAAGAAAAAGTGTGCACATTGTCAAATATAGTAGGCTTTAGAGAGCGAAGCTTTGGCTATAAAAGGAAAGCTTCAGCTCTCATTTCTATACACCAACAAAGAGAGAAAGAAAGAGTGAGGTTTCACAGACAAGGTATAAGAAAATAGTCTGTGAGAAAAATAGAGAGTGAACGATATTGTAGTGATGTGGGAATATCAAAAGAGCGTTATTTTTTTTGAGTGTTGTAGTGGTATTTGAAGTATTTTACTCGGACCGTATAAAATTCATTGCTATAGTGATATCAGTTGCCCGTCTCGATCATTTAAAAGTTAAGTGCATGTAATTCATTAGTATTGATTGATAACTTATAGTTAATAATGAGTAACCTAATTTAACAGGTCAAATTACATTTATGGGGTGAATCTTTTTTACCTGTCAATATATATAACTTAAACTAAATAATAATCCGAGGTTATCTCAAAAGAGGTTATCGTCCCGTCAAATATAAATATTATAAGAGGTTGTAATTGAATTGGCATTCAAAACTAGAAGAACGAGCTATCGATTAATGGAAATTAAATCAATGGCAATATTTATATTTGTTTTTCAATTGAATATATTCTGAACATTCATTTGAAATTAGTGTCTCTACATTGACTTTATCACTGTATTTATAGTATCCAATCGCAATTTTAAATATGCTTTACATATCATGGCTAAAATGTATCATGAATTTATGAAAAGAGTGTTAAAAATATTCATAATTTAGATACTCTTTTTCTGGTACTGAAAATTTACATGGACTCGATATTTATACTAAAGCCAACGTATACAAAATATTTGTCTTTCATACACCTATTTATTTTTTAATGATGATTGAATTATGTACTCTCACGTAAATTGATAATTGCTAAGGTAAAATTATTTGATTCGGATTGTGAAAAAGTGTTTAACTCTTTTTTTCCAAAGTATATGATATGATAGTTTCCACAATCTTAAATGTTACACTTACCCAATTAGTATACATTCAATTATTTGGAAGATACATTTAATCAATTAAATATGAATAATTAGCTTAATCTAACTAAATTGGATTAGGTGTACCACAATTTCAAGTATATTAAAGGCGAAATATGATGTGTACATGACCCACTTAAAACGCAAAATGGAAATATTTTGAATAATTTAATACCTTCTATAGATAATACAGTCATACATCTCTATAACAACATCCTTATATAATACCACTTCACTATAAAAGACAAGTTTTTTCGGAATCAAATTTCATATTCTGTTATAATATACGTTTTCTATAGCAGCAATTCACTATAACATCCAAAAATATGTGGAACAAACGAGACTGTTATAGAGAAGTTTGACCGTAGAATACATCTTTCTTGTCCTATCTTTTGCAGTAAGGTCAAATGTTTCACTCATCAAAATTTTAGTAAATAAAGATTAAATTAATCTTAAAATTTTACTACATAATTATTAAAAAGCATCTTTTTATTGCCCAATTGCTTTTCATTGAATGAATCGATATATTTTCTTGGTTTATTTCCTAAATAATGCTCTATTATTTCTTACAAGTTGTTACTAGGAGGTCACGAGTTCAAGATGTGGAAATATTATCTTACAGAAATGCAGGGTAAGACTGCGTACGATAGATTCTTGTGGTCTGATCTTTCCCCGGATCTCACATATAGCGGGAGCTTAATGCACCGGGCTACCCTTTTTACTTATTATTTAAAATTTTAATTCCTCAAAAAATTTATTCCCAATTCTAGAAATTTATGATTCAGTTCAGCTTGATAACTCAATAAGTTGTATTGACTGAACAAAAATACTCTTTCAAGTGTGGGATGAATGAGATCTCTCCGCTTTTATTTCGACCTCGAATTCAAGTTTTGATTTGACAATGAAAAGATTCTTAATATAAAGCAATTCCTCCTTAATAAATCGTATGCATTGCAAAGTCAAATTAGCCAAACCAATAATTTTGAATATCACATGATTATAAAAGAAACTAAACAAACTTTGTATCTTAATTTTATTTTCTTATTTATCTAATTATTTCTTATTTTTCTAATACTTTTTTTCATTATTTAGCTCCTTCCTCTCGAGCTTAGTCTATTTCATTTCACACACACACACACACACACCGAAATCTGAGTCCACACACACAAAAAATGCCGATAGACACATCCGCCAAGATCTTCGTCGCCGGCCACCGCGGACTCGTCGGATCCGCCGTAGTCCGAAAACTCCACCAATTAGGCTACACAAATCTCCTCCTCCGCACACATTCCGATCTCGACCTCACAAACCAATCCGCCGTCGAATCCTTCTTCGCCGCCGAGAAACCTCAATACGTCATCCTCGCCGCCGCTAAAGTCGGCGGCATACACGCAAACAACACATATCCAGCAGATTTCATCACTGTAAATCTCCAAATCCAAACGAATGTCATCGTTTCGTCATTCAATCACAAAGTCCAAAAGCTTCTGTTCCTCGGTTCCTCATGTATTTACCCTAAATTTGCACCTCAGCCAATTCCCGAAAATGCCCTTTTAACTGCTCCTTTAGAACCTACAAACGAATGGTACGCTATTGCAAAAATAGCCGGTATCAAAATGTGTCAGGCTTATAGGCTACAACATAATTTTGATGCTATTTCAGCAATGCCGACAAATTTATACGGTACAAATGACAATTTTCACCCTGAGAATTCACACGTTTTACCTGCATTATTACGTAGGTTTCATGAAGCAAAAATTAACAACCTAGATAAGGTTGTTGTGTGGGGGACAGGTTCACCCTTGAGGGAATTTTTACACGTGGATGATTTAGCTGATGCAGTGATATTTTTGTTAGAAAATTACAGTGATTTAGAACATGTGAATGTTGGGAGTGGGAGTGAAGTTACTATAAAGGAATTAGCTGAGTTAGTTAAGGAAGTTGTGGGGTTTAAAGGTGAATTGATTTGGGATTCGACTAAGCCGGATGGGACACCAAGGAAGCTTATGGATACTTCAAAGCTTGTTGGATTGGGATGGACACCCAAGATTTCGCTTCGGGATGGTCTTGTTGATACCTATAAATGGTATTTGGAGAATTATGGGAAGCAGTAGTTCAGGTGATTGTTGAATGTTTCCCTGTGTTATTTTTTTAACTGCAAGATATGAGATTGTTATTCTTGTTTGTTACATTGTTCAAAGATTATTATGATAAGCTTATGGAAGCTTAGTTGAATTATTGATTATCTTTTGTATTGGTTTGATTACTATGTATGTTAATTATTTTTTCCGCAGCTCTATTTATATTGAATGTGCTGCTCTCAATAATCCATGTCGAATATTGGAATAGTTCATTATGAAATGTCTAAAAGCACGGAGCAATTTGTATTGAATTCTACTTCTGGTTGGTGATAAACTAGTTGAGAATGTAAATAACTATTTTACACACTAAGAGTTTCTTTTAACCATTTATGGGAAATCCATCTTGGTGTAAAGATATTAGTTTCTTGTTTGGTATTGAAATTTATCTTTTGCATCTACAAACAGATGTTCATTTATTTAGAAAGAGTGTACGTACTTCCTTTTGTTAGACTTTGTAAGTTGTGGAATTCAACATGTAGTTGGCGCACATGTGCATTATAGAGAGAAAATGTCCTCTTCCAAACATTCTGTATCACTCTAGTACTGAAAGAAAGTGATAAAGAGCGAGCACACAGATTTATTTGGCATGACACAGGAAGCTTCCACTTCCAGTAATTTAGCTCTTGGAATGTGGGGGTGCAAGAAATACTTGTAAATTGACTGTAGGGGTATCTGCTCGAGTCTAACATCATAATTGAGGTCATACTATTAGTTCCTATTCCGATACCAACCTTTCCTATGAGAGCTGATATCTGCAATATTAGCTCAAAACTTTGTACCCTATTCACCACTTCATCTGTACCTTAAAAGCAACTATAAACTAAATATCATGTACTTATAGTATCGTTGTCATATAGTGCCAGGTAGGCAAATTCTGCTTAGGTTAGATCAGAACATACATTGCGTGTCACTTCAGCATATTGGTTGCGGGGTCTAGGCTTTTTATTTTTGGTATTAATCTGCCAAAGGTTCCTATGAGCCGGTCTGCAGTGAGCTTATATGCGCAGACCGCAGTTCAATACTGAAACAAATTCTGAAACTCATATTTAAATGCTGCTTTGAATTTTAATGTTATCAAGGACATACAGTATTGCGTTCACGAGAAAACTTTTCCTGCAGAAAGATCATAACTGTTAAGACACCTTGATCCATTTATGAACATCTCTATATTTCTGTTCTGATCTTTCAAATGGACGTGTTCCAGGTATATCTGCTGGTCCCACAAAGTTTAGAGTAGGTTATAGTTTTAAAACATAAAATTATATGGTGTTTTTTCAACTAAAATTGCTCTCTTCAATGTTTAGACTTTTGCTTGTCTTGAGGAATATACCAATATAAAGAAGGCCAAAATGTAACAATTTGAATTTGCGATATAAAATGCAAATTATTCATTCAAGTTCTAGACACTTTCCTATAATATATAAAACTCAAAATACAAGAAGCATAAAAATGCTCTGAAATCTTCACTAAAAGATGAATGTTGACAAAATGGGAGAAAGTGAGGAATTTTATTTTTTCATATATACATGTGTGTAACAGGGATTAAATGTGCTTTCCAATCATTATGTGTCACTCTGGTGCTGAAAGAAAACGAAAAAGGCAACCATGAAGAATTCTTTACATGACACCGGAAGCTTCCAGAAATTTGGCTTGGATATGGGGTACAAGCAATGGTTGTTGATGATCTTTCCTATGAACTAGCTCATACTTGCTAATAATTGTCAAACTTTTGTAGCCTGTCACTTGTAACTTAGCAGCAACTCTAATTTGAATGTCACGTGACTTATTACAAAATCATTCTCATAAATTATTGACTAGTTGTGCAAGAATACATACTGCACTAATGTTAATTCAGAATAGAGAACTGCATGCCATTTTCAGTAGATTGTATGCTGGGCCTAGACTTCCTACGTTGGCATTCCTACTAGTATATCACGTGACTAATCTACAGTGAGCTTATCTGCTTGTATATATATGCTGCAGTTAGCCCCTGAATGAATTCTGAATATGCATGTTGATGCTGTTTCTGAATCTTAATGTTACTAAGAAGAAAAACATGAAATATTGCATTCTAGTTGGATGATCACTGGTTCCAAGGACCTGCAGATTGCGCGGTCACCGACCCAAAGTGACCAGCATATTTCTTGAGTGCGTAATGACACAGATGGTGGACTGTGATTCTTTTACACCCTAGCTCCCCTCCCCTATGTTGAGTGAGATTAGTGAACTGAATTGCTGAAGCCTGTTGAGTTCATATGGTTATTTATTGGATAAGTTATTAGAGATAACATAACGCTAAATTGACTTCGTGTTGCTAAATGACTACGAGTATCGATCATTGTTTTCTCTGAAATTGATTTCTTTGCATATCATGTTTATGACTGGGTGGCTAATAAACTTCATTATGTCTCGATGCATTTATGTTCATATTTTGAAGAAACTAATTCTTGCTGGATATTTGTCTTTGTTCATTATGCTGTTCTAAAATGGAATGTGATGATGCTTGTGTGTTAAATCTTTGTGCTTCACATCTTTTCAATGGATAGATTGTTGAGGGCTGAAGGTAAAAAAAGGTTCAGTTATAACTATGGACTTGCTTTGTTTGAAAGTTAATAATTCATGATCTGTTAAGGTACTTGCATTTTCTAGTGATGGATAAAAGGGGCAAGTGCACAGATAGTCATTTTCAGGGATGTTATTTAGAGATTAGCCAGTATTTATTTTGTCCTAAAATTTTAAACTAAAAATTTGAACTCCAAGACAATTCAGGACATTTTTGTCCTAAAACATTGAACTGAAAAACTGAAATTCAAGACGCACTAGCCAATACCTAAATAGCAATCCATTAGAGTGGCTACCCGGTGTCATTTTTACTGGATAAAATAACTACTAGTATGATACTCGTGTTTTCTAGTGATAGATGAGCTAACTAATATCATGCAAGATGAGGATGAGATTTCATGATACATGCTGTTTGCAGACAATAATGTATTATTGATGTTACCTAACAAAGTGAAAGGTAGTTTTCTAGGACAATTTTAAGACCAATAATATCATAATGTCAGTGAATACTGAACCTCTAATGTCCAACATATCGATAAAGACGATGAGAGAGTGCTATAAAAATAAATATGATAATTCTATACCAACAACAACAAATCTAGCTTAATCTCATACGTGAGGTATAGGGAGGGTAATGTGTATGCAGCCTTACACCTATCCTATATAAAGGTAGAGATGTTGTTTCCGATAGACCATAGGCTTAATAAACGGTAAAAATCAAGCAACAAGCAACAACAATAATATAATAAGGTAATGAAAGCGAGCGGCATAACGAGTAATAAAGAACTAGGAATACAAGAATATTATTAGTACTATTGGTAAACCTAGGAGAAACTCACAACTACTTGTCAACCCACCACCTTAATCCTCGACCTCCACACCTTCCTATCGCTAGTTATGTCCTCGGTTAGGTGAATCACCGACATGTCCTGCCTAATCACATCTCCCTAATACTTCTTTGGCCTACCCCTGCCATTCCTCAAGCCCGCCACGGTCAACCTCTCACATCTCATGACCGGGGGTATCTATGTCTCTCCTCTTCACATGCCCAAACCATCACAACCTCGATTCCCACAACTTGTCTTCCACGGATGTCATTCCCACCTTGTCCCTAATAACTTCATGCCTAATCTTGTCTTTCATGGTATGTCCACATATCGATCTCAATATCCTCATTTCAGCTAATTTCATCTTTTGGTCATGGAATTTCTTGACGGGCCAACACTCAGCTCCATACAATATAGCTGGTCAACCACCACCTTGTAGAATTTGCCCTTAAGTCTAGGCGGCACATTCTTATCGCATAAAACCCCTGAAGCTAGTCTCCATCTCATCCACCCACTCCAATGCGGCGAGTAACATTCTCGTCAATCTCCCCGTTGCCTTGGATTATAGACCAAGATAAAAAGGGTGCACTTATATTAGTCATGCAAAATAAAGATGAGACACCTTTGATGATGATTTAGCTATATCTCACTTAGATCTCCAAATGCTCATGTTTGTAGGTGCAACATTATTCAACAAGAATATACCCAGTGTAAGTTTATAAGTGAAATTTGGGGAAGATAAAATGTACGTTGACCTTAACAGTGAAGGTAAATAAGCTCTTTCTGATAGACTATCGGCTCAAGGGGCTCAAGAAAAGTATAATCACACAGATTTGAACATAGGAGCAACATTATAATTACTATAAAGCCTAAAATTGTGTAGAGGAAAATTGTCCCAAGAGACCTATGATCTCCCTTAGTCAATAAATTCAACTAACAATAGTACAAATGGAAGTAAAGAATTTGCGCAAGCGATAACTAATTGGATATAATAGATATATAATAGCAACATGTTTGGAATTAATATAAATAATTAAAAAAAAACATGAAAAATGGTAACCTACAAAATATGTCAGATAAACTATTTGTCCATCTCATTAAGCTTGTTTCCTTTTTCAATTTTGCAGTCTTGTTTGGTCCATTTTCAAATTTGGCAATAAAACAGAATAAGTACAAACTAGTTTTGATCAATGAGGACAAAGGCAAATCCATTAGGGCTCTGCAACAATATTCTTTTGGTTTCCTAATAATTATATTCGTTTGAAACTCTAAAATGCGATGTTTTTCTTTTTCTTTTTTCAATTGTGGTATTTGAGTCGGTTTATGCGCGTTTTGAATAAATCATTATTCTATCATGATTGGGTGTATTTTCCCTCATGAATGTTTGTCATGGAGGTTAATATTGCCAATGCATCCACAAAGAAATCGTTTTTTTTTTACATTTCTAGAATTTAAACTTGGCCTTTTATAATTTTTAGGCTGGCTATTGTGGTTCCAATGAGAGGCAGAGGCAAAAAACTGGTGAAAATAGCACGGGGTAGTCAGTTTTCGGACTGGCAATTGAAAAATAGTCAGCATTTGCAAAGTCATTGAAAAATAGCTACTACTTTGGTGCAACACGGAAAGTTCCAACATAATATACTGGAGATTGGCACACCTGTGTATGAACTTCCAGCATATTATGCTGGAACTCAACACACGGAAAATTCCAGCATAATATACTAGAGATTGGAGCACCTGTGTATTAGCTTCCAGCATATTATGCTAGACCAATATATTATACAGGAACTCCAATAAATTATGCTGGAAGTCCAATATATTATGCTGAAAATCTAGTATATTATACTGGAACTCCAGTATATTATGCTGGAATATTTTTCGGATTTTGAACAATATTTTCGTTCATATTTATCTTTACATGAAAAGTGGCTAAATTTCGATTACTTTTGAAACTGTTGCTATTTTTTAATTACCACTTGTAATTCTGACTATTTTTGAATTTCACCCAAAAAATTGCATATCTTCCTAAAATTTTGTTTTATGGCCCTAAAACATTAAAAAACGAGGAACAATCATTGCGAAGCGATGACAATTGTTCATTAGGTCGTTTCTGATGGGCCTAGAAAATTTTAGGCCACTCGGAGCCCGTCGTTCGAATTCATGGAGATGATGTTGATATTAGCACACAAAAAATTAAAAATCATCCAGAGTTCCTGTTTTATGGTCGTAAACGCCAAAATATGAGTAACAACCATGTCTATTGTTCATTAGGTCGTTTGTGATGGACCCATAAAATTTTAAGCGATTCCGAGCTCGTCGGCCGAATTAATGATGATGGCGTGGACATTAGCACACGAAAAATTGGAAATCATCCTAAATTCCTGTTTTAAGGCACGTGGCACCGGTGTGGGCTATAACACAAGAAAATCTAATATGGTGTAATTTTAATTTTATGGCCCTAAAATGCCAAAAAGGAGGAATGAGCACGGAGAGACGATGAATAATGTTCCTTAGGTAGATTTTGATGCGCCGACAAAATTTTAGCCGATCTGGGTCCAGGCGCCCGGGCCCACACCGCTGGCGTGGGCCACGAATATATGAGAATAGGGCGGAATCCCAGATTTATGACCCTAATACACCAAAAAAGGAGGAACGGTCATGGAGAAGCGACTACTATTGTTCCTTAGGTCATTTTTGATGAGAAGAAAAACTTTTAGGCGATCCGAGTCCGGGCGCCCGGGCCACGCTGGTGGCGCAGGCTATAACACATGAGAATCTGAAATTTGGGCGGAATTTAAGTTTTATGACCCTAAAACGCCAAAAATGGAGAAACGGTCAAGGCGAGGCGATGATTAATGTTCCTTAGGTCGTTTTTGATGGGCTAACAAAATTTTAGGCAATCCGGGTCCAAGCGCCTTGGCCCACGCCGGTGGCGTGGTAACCCACAAATATCTAGAAGTCGGGTAGAATTCAAGTTTTATTGCCCTAAAACGCCAAAAAAAGAGGAAAGGTCATGGCAAGGCGACGACTAATGTTCCTTAGGTCGCTTTTTATGCGCCGACAAAATTTAGGCAATTCAGATCCGGACGCCCGGGCCAATGTCGGTTGCGTGGGCTAGTATACGAAAATATGGGAATCATGCGGAATTTCATTTTTATGGTTCTAAAACATCAAAAAAGGAGAAACGGTCATGGCGAGGCGATGTCTAATGTTCCTTAGGTCATTTTTTACGGGCTGGAAAAATTAGGTGATCCAGATCTGGGCGCCCGGGCCAAGCTACAACACTAGAAAATTTGGAAATCGAGTGAAATTCCAATTTTATGACCCTAAAATACCAAAAAGGAGGAACGGTCATGGTGAGGCGATGACTAATGTTCCTTAGGTCTTTTTTATGGGTCGTAAATATTTTAGGCGATCCGGATTCGGGTGCTTGAGCCAACGCCAATGCGTGGGCTATAGCACATGAAAATCTGGGAATCAGGCAAAATTCCAGTTTTATGGCCCTAAAACGCCAAAAAAGAAGGAACGGTCATGGGGAGACGATGACTAATGTTCCTCAGGTAATTTTTGATGGACCGACAAAATTTTAGGCGATGCGGATTCGGCGTCCGGACCCACGCCGGTGGCGTGAGCTATAACACACGAAAATTTATGAATCGGGTGAAATTCCTAATTTATGGCCCTAAAACGCCAAATAAGGAGGAACAATCATAGAGTGGTGATGACTAATGTTCAATAGGTCATTTTTGATGGGACAAAATGTTTTTAGGCGATCGAGGTCTAGGCACTCGGGCCATGGAAATCGGGCAAAATTCTAGTTTTATAGCCCTAAAATTCAAAAAAAGGAGGAACTATCATGAGGCAATGACTAATGTCCCTTAGGTCATTTTTGATGGGTCGGTAAAATTTTAGTTGATCAGGATTTGAGCTCTAAGGCCCACGACACATGAAAATTTGAGAATCGGGCGGAATTTCAGTTTTATGGCCCAAAAATATCAAAAATAAGGAACGATCATGGTGAGGCGACGAATAATGTTCCTTAGGTCATTTTAGATCTGCCGACCAAATTTAAGAATCGGGTGGAATTCCAATTTTATGGCCCTAAAATCCCAAAAAAGGAGGAAACAGTCATGGCGATGACTAATGTTCATTAGGTCAGTTTCAATGCGCCGACAAAATTTTAGGCTATCCGGGTCTTGGAACCTGGGCCCACACTGTTGAAGTGGGCTATAACACAAGAAAATTAGGAAATCATGCGAAATTATAAATTTCATGTCCTAAAATGAGGAACGGTCATGGCGAGGCGATGACTAATGTTCCTTAGGTCGTTTTGATGGGCCGACAAAGTTTTAGGCGATCCGGGTGCCCAGGCCCACCCCTGCGGCGTGCGCTACAAAACTGAAATTTCGTCCGATTTTAGAAGATCCGAGTCCGGTCTCACACCGGTGGCGTGGGCTATGGCATATGATAAAATAAAAATCAACCAGAATTTCATTTTATGGCCCTAAAATGCCAAAAGAGGAGGAACGGTCATGGCGAGGCAATGACTATTGTTTTTAGGTCATTTTTGATGGGTCGAAAATTGTAGGCGATCCAGGTTTGAGCGTCCGGGCCGACGTTCGTGGCGTGGGATGTGGCATTGGAAATAAGGGAATCAAGCAGAATTTCAGTTTTGTGGGACTAAAATGCCAAAAAGAAGGAACGGTCATAGCGAGGCGATGACTAATGTTTCTTAGGTCATTTTTTATGGGCTAAAAAGTTTTTAGGGCATCTAGATCCTGGCGCCCGGTTCCATGCCGTTGGCGTTGGCTATGGCACACGAAAATTTAGGAATCGGGCAGAATTCTTGTTTTATGGCCCTAAAACGCAAAAAAGGAGAAACTACCATGGTGAGATGATGACAAATATTACTTACGCCGTTTTTCCTTGGACGACAAAATTTAGATGATCACGGTCGGTGGCGTGGGATATAACACACGACAATTGGAAATCGGGTGAAATTTTAATTTTATGGCTCTAAAATGCAAAGAACGGTGGAACGGTCATGGCGAGGCGATGTATTATGTTTCTTAGGTCATTTTTGATGGGCCGACAAAATTTAAGGCAACCCGGGCCGGCGCCCAAAGCACACGAAAATCGAAAAATCAGGCGGAATTCTTATTTTATGGCCCTAAAATGCCAAAGAAAGAGGAAGAATTATAATGAGGCGATGACTATTGTTCCTTAGGTAATTCTTTATGGACCGAAAATATATTAGGCGATCCGAATCCCGCCCGGGCCAATGCCGGTAGCGTGGGCTATCACACATGTAAATTTGGGAATGAGGCGGAATCCTAATTTTATGGCCCTAAAACATCAAAAAGGAGTAATGATAATGACTAGGCGATGACTAATGTTACTTGGGTTATTTTTGATGGGCCGGTAAAATTTTAGGCGATCCGGGTCGCGACGCACGGTCCCTTACTGGTGGCATGGACCATGGCACACGAAAATGTAGGAATCAGGCGGAACTTTAGTTTTATGACCCTAAAATTCCAAAATGGAGAAACGGTCATGGCGAGGCGATGACTAATGTTCCTTAGATAGTTTTTGATGGGCCGGAAATTTTTAGGCGATCCGGGTCTGGGCGCCTGGGGCCCACGACCGTGGTATGGCTATAACATATAAAAATCTGAGAATCGGGCGGACTTCCAGTTTTAGGCTCTAAAACGCCAAAAAAGGAGGAACAATCATGACGAGGCGTCAACTAATGTACCTTAGGTCGTTTTCTATGGCCGACAAAATTTAAGGCGATCCCGGTGCTGGCGCTCGGGCCCACGCCCGTGGCATCAGCTCTAGTACACGAAAATATGGGAATCGGGCGGACGTTCAAATTTATGGAACTAAAACACTAAAAAAGAAGGAATGATCATTGCGAGGCGATGACTAATGTTCCTAAGGTCATTTTTAATGGGCCAAAAAAATATTAGGCGATCCGAGCCCAGACTCCCATGCGCACACCTGTGGCATGGGCTATAGCGTAAGAAAGTTTGAGAATGAGGCAAATTCTAGTTTTATCCCTACAATTCCAAAAAGGAGAAACGGTCACGGCGAGACGACGAGTAATGTTCCTGTGGTCATTTGTGATGGGCCAGAAAATTCTTTAGGCGTTTCGGGTCTTGGCCCAAGGGCCTATACTAGTGTCGTGGGCAATTACACATGAAAATCAAGAAATCGGGCGGAATTCGAGTTTCATGACCCTAAAATGCCAAAAAGAGGAACGATCATGGCGAGGCGACGACTAATGTTCCTTAGGCCATTATTTATGGGTCGGATAAATTTTAGGTGATCTGGGTCCGGACGCCCGAATCCACGCGTGGTGTGGGCTATAACACATGAAAACCTAGAAATCGGGCGGAATTTCAGTTTATCGCCCTAAAATACCAAAAAAGGAGGAACGATCAAGGCAAAATGATGAGTAATATTCATTAGGTCGTTATTGATGACCGACAAAATTTTAAGTGATCCGGGTCCGAACGCCATGTCCCACGCTGATGGCGTGGGCTGTAGCACACGAAAATGTGAGAATCAGGCGAAATTCCAGTTTTATGGCCCTAAAAATCCAAAATAGGAGGAACGATCATGGGAAGGTGGTAACTAATGTTCCTCAGGTCATTTTGGATGGTCCGGCAGAATTCTAGGCGATACAGGCGCCTGGTCCTACGCCGCCTGTGTGGGTATAACACACGAAAATCTTAGAATCGGTCAGAATTAAAGTTTTATAGCCCTAAATTACCTAAAAAGGAGGATCGGTCATGGATAAGCGATGAATAAAGGTTCCTTAGGTCAATTTTTATCGGCCGGATTAATTTTAAGCAATCTAGGTCCGGGTGTCCGGTGGTGTGGGCTATGGCACACGAAAACTTGGGGATCAGGCAGCAATTCAAGTTTTATGGACCTAAAATTCAAAAAGCGGAGGAACGATGGTGGCCAGGCGATGACTAATGTAACGTAGATAGTTTTTAATGGGCCAAATAATTTTTAGGTGATTCGAGTTGGAGCGCCTATGGCCCAGGCCGGTGGCGTGGGTTATGTCACACAAAAATCTGGGAATCGGGCACGTAAAATTCTATTTTAATGTCCCTAAAATGCCAAAAAGAGGAACAATCATGAATGACTAATGTTCCTTAGGTCGTTTTTGATGGGCCAGTAAGAGTTTAGGTGATCCGGGTCCTACCGCCAGGGCCCATGCCATCGGTGTGGGCTATAACACACTAAAATCTAGGAATCGGGTGGAATTTCAGTTTTATGGCCCTAAAACATTAAAAAAAGAGGAGCTGTCATGGTGAGACGATGCCTAATATTCCTTAGGACACTTTTGATTGGCGGATAAAAGTATAGGCGATCCGGGTTTGGTTGTCCGATCTATGGTCTATGGCACACGAAAATTTGAGAATCAGGCGGAATTCTAGTTTTATGGCCCTTAAATGCCAAAAAGGAGGAATGGTCATGGCGAAGCGATGACTAATGTTCCCTAGGCCATTTTTTATGGGTCGACAAAATTTTAGGGTATCCAGGTCCAGGCGCCTTGCCACCAGCATTGGAAAATCTAGAAATCGGGCGGAATTCAAGTATTATGGCCTTAAAATGCCAAAAATGAGGAACGATCGTGGCGAGACGATGACTAATGTTACTTAGGTCGTTTTTATAGGCCAAATTCTAGGAAATATGGGTGGCGAGACTGATTTTTATAGACCACTAGTAGGAACGATTATCGCGAGGCGGTGACTGATGTTCCTTGGTAATTATTTATTGGCCGGCAAAATTCTAGGAAATATGGGCACCCAGTCTCACACCGGTAGCATGGGCTATAGAACACAAAAATCTGGGAATCGTGCAAAATTTCAGTTTTATGGCTCTAAAATGCCAAAAAAGGAGGAACGATCATGCAAGGCGATGAATAATGTTTCTTAGGTCATTTTTGATGGGTCGGTGAAATTTTAGGCGATCCAGGGCCGGGCGCCCAGGCCCATACCGATTGCGTGGGCTATAACACACACAAATTTGAGAATCATGCAGGATTCTAGTTTTATGGCCCAAAAACACAAAAAAGAGGAATGGTCATGGCGAAGCGATGACTAATGTTCCTTTGGTAATTTTTTATGGGTCGGCAAAAGTTTATGCGATCCAGGTTCGAATGCTCGTGCCCACTCCGGTGGCGTGAGCTATAGCTCACAAAAATCTGGAAATCATGTGGAATTCTAGTTTTATGGACCTAAAATACCAAAAAGGTTAAACGATCATGGCGAGGCGATGACTAATGTTTCTTAAGTCATTTTTGATGGGCCGGCAAAATTTTAGGCGATTCGGGTCTGGACGACCAAGTCCACGCTAGTGGCGTGGGTTATAGCACACGAAAATTTGAGAATCGGGCGGAATTCCAGGTTTATGGCCCTAAAACTAAATAAAAAAGAGGAACAATCATGGCTAGGTGATGACTAATGTTCCTTAGGTTATTTGTTATGGGCCGGCAAAATTTTAGGTGATCTGGATCCGGGTGCCCGGTCGCACGCCGTTGGTGTGGGCTATAACATATGAAAATATGAGAATCGAGAAAAATTCCAGTTTTATGGCTTCTCAGTCCAAGCAATGTTAACATAATGCAATACTAAATGATAACGGAGACTACAATATGATATGCAAATGAATGAATATGACTAAGTACATAATTGCAATTTAAACAAGCAACTCAACTACAGAAATGACCTCGGTGGGTCCCATCCGAATTAACACGTAGCCTAAACATAATTTCTAACATGAATCGCAACTCAATTACTCTAACACGTAGAAGCTACATGGATAAAAACAAGATTAGGTAACTACACAGTACCCACGGTGCACGCCCACATGCCTGTCACCTAGCATGTATGTCACCTCAACACCAACCATTTAACACGTAACCCAGGGATTCATACTCTCAGTACTAAGTTTAGAAGTGTTACTTACCTCAAAGTACGCAACTCAATGCAACAACAAACCCTTGCCTCGCGAATCAGCCTATGATGGTTTACAACTACCTTGCTTTATGTTTTGATGATCCAATAAACTTACTGTCAAGAACCAGATAAGGAACCGGTTACCTATCCTCAAGACCCTAAGATCGAAAGGTTCCAGCTTGGAATATGCTTCAACTCTTTAGAGTTAGAGAAATAATAGAGGGAACAGATAACTATCGTTTCCCGAGGAAACAGTACAAGTCAACTACCCCAGATGTAAAGTTACTGCCTGTACACGCTACAGTGCACAAACAGTGCAACAGTCAACTTTATGGGGAGTGTCTTTTACCTACCTTTCTTACATCATCTTAGTGATGTCACAAATGCATTATTAACATAAAGGAAGGTAAAACAAATAACTTTTTCACTTAGAGAAATCATTGAAGATCTCACCCGGTCATTGATTATCAAGCAATCAACTCTCAAGTACATCAAGAACAAAGAACAACACTACTACAGACCAGTTCCCCACAACAAGTCATTATATGTCCTTAGTTTAGTTGTAACTTTGTAATAGTTCTTAAATTGTATTTCCTACTTAACTTGTTCAGAAGTATTCCGTAGGAAACTCTTTGTAAACCTTAAACCTTTGTGTTTGAGTCTTGGCTAGAGTTAGTCGAGTTGTAAAGTCTTTGTAATAGATTTATTACAAAGTGGCTTGTAATAGAGTATTACAAGTTAGTGAGGGACTAAGAGGTTAATTCCTAGGTTGCATAGGTTTTAATCTAAAAGCTGCTCAGTATTGAAGTTGAAATCCTACAAGGGTAGGTCGTGGTTTTTTAATCCTGTTGAGCTGGGAATTTTCCACATAAAATTCCTCTTGGCATCTACTTACTGTAGTGTGCGTGTGTTCTAGTGGAACTGATAGAGAACCTGGTTCTCTTGAGAGTTTGGTGGACCCTTATATTCTATTAGCCCCTGAACAACTCGAATCTAGACACAAATAACTTAATATATTCAATACAAGATATAGGAATCGATCCCATACGATAATGCTAAATTCTTTAACGAAACTCAAAAGTCAACCCTAGGGACATGCCTCGGAACCCGACAAAATTCACAAAATCCGAACACTCATTCAATAACGAGTCCAACATTCCAAAATCATCCAATTCCAACCACAAATCGACCCTCAATCTGAGCTCTGAAAGTACTAAAATGAAGAAGAGACTCAAAACCCTCGTTTATCTCTTTTGCCAAGCATCTCGCACCTGCGGTTCACATAACCGCTTCTGTGGTCACGTAGGTGCGGCTACAATTTCAGATTCTGCGGTTTCTCTTAAAGCCCCCACATTCACTTATGCGGACTAGACCCCACTCTTGCTGAAGCGGACCTGCGCCCAACACTCCGCTTTTGCGGATAGCTCCTGCCCTTCGCCTAACCGCATTTGCGAGCCCGCAGGTGCGGATATTTCCTCGCACCTATACACCTCCCCAACTTATCTCAGAGCCGCTTATGCAATACCTTGGCCATTTATGCGGCTCCGCACTTGCTGCCAAATTAACGCATGTGCGGTATTTTCAAAACTGAACACACCAGTAATTTCACATGCCCAAAATTCAATCCGATTTCAATCTGAATCTCACCCGAGGCCCCCGGGACACCATCCAAACATAACAACCCATCCTAAAACATTATACGAACTTAGTCGAGGCTTAAAATAACATTAAAAATACGAATCGCACCCAATTCAAGCCCATTAAAACTACTAGATTTCAACTTCTACAATCATTGCCGAAACCTACAAAACCAACTATGATTAACCTCGAATTTTGCATACAAGTCATAAATGATACAATGGACCTTTTCCAACTTTTGAGACCAAAATCTGAGTCTGGTATCAACAAAGTTAACTCTCGGTCAAACTTCTCAACTCTTTAAACCTTCAATTTTTCAAGTTTCACCAATTCAAGCCAAAACCACCTACGGACCTCTAAATCGTTATCCGAACACGCTCCTAAGTCCAAAATTATCATACGGAGCTCTCCTAATCATAAAAACTCCATTCCGGAGTCGTTTATACATAAGCAAATATCTGATCAACTCTTTCAACTTAGGTTTCTAACCTTGGGACTAAGTGTCCCAATTCAGTCTGAAATATTCCTGGAACCAAACCAACCACCCCGATAAGTATCATAATGACAAACAAACATAGAATAAGCAATAAATGAGGAAACATGGCTACAATACTAAATAAACGTTCGTCCTCGAATAGGTCTAGAATAATACCTGTAGTCTCAAATAGGTGTGGATAGCTGCTCCGCATCTTCCACTCGGTTTCCCAAGTAGCCTCCTTGAGTGTCTGACCTCTACGTTGTAATTTCACTGAAGCTATATTGTTTTATCTCAACTTTTAAACCTACTAATTTAAAATGGCCACCGTCTCTACGTCATAAGTCAAATCTTCATCTAACTGAACCGTGCTGAAATCCAAAACATGGGACGGATCACCTTAATACTTCTGGATCATGGAAACAAGAAATACTAGGGGAACAATCGATAGCCTAGGTGGCAATGCAAGCTTGTAGGGCACCTCCCCAGTCCTCTCAATCACCTTAAAAGGGCCAATATACCGGGGGCTTGCCCTTATTCCCGAACCTCATAACACCCTTCATGGGTGAAATTCTGAGCAATACCTTCTTCCTCACCATGTAGGCAACATCACGAACCTTCCAATTGGCGTAACTCCTCTCTCTAGACAATGCAATGCAAAATCGATCCTGAATCAACTTGACTTTTTCCAAAGCATCCTGAACCAAATCAGTATCCAATAACCTAGCCTCCCCGGGCTCAAACCACAAACTGGAAATAGACACTGCCTCCCATATAAGGCCTTATACAGAGTCATATCAATACTTGATTGGTAGTTGTTATTGTAGGTAAACTCTGCCAGACTGTCCATTATTGGTGCGCTCGGACTGTCCGTTTGTTTGAGGGTTGAATGTTGTCCTCAACCCAACCCGTGTGCCTAACTCTCGCTTCACTGCTCTCCAAAATGGCAATGCGAACTACGTGCCCCGATTAGAAATAATGGACACCGGCACACCGTGAAGGCAAACAATCTCGCGGATATAGATCTCACCCAACCGCTCTGAAGAATAGGTAGTCCAACTAGAATGAAATGCGCGAACTTCGTCAATCAGTCCATAATCACCCAAATAGCATCAAATTTCTTTAAAGTCTGTGGGATCCCAACAATGAAGTCCATGGTGATACACTCTCATTTCCACTTAGGAATCTCAAGCCTCTGAAGCAGACCCCCGGCCTCTGATGCTCGTACTTCACCCACTGACAGTTCAAGCATCGAGCTACAAACTCCACTATATCTTTCTTTACGGAACCCGGGTGAATGGAATATCGCGAACTATGGGCCTCTTCAAGAATCAACTCACGTAACCCATCTACATTGGGCACAAATATCCGACCCTGCATCCGAAATACCCCATCATCTCTAATAGAAACCTCCTTGGAATCACCGTGCTAAACCGTGACCATAAGTACAAGCAAATGAGTGTTGTCATACTAACACTCTCTGATGCGATCATACAAAGAAGACTGAGAAACAATGCAAGATAGAACACGACTACACTCCGAAATATCTAACCTCACGAACGGATTGTCCAAGGCTTGAACATCTGATGCAAGTAGTCTCTCACCAACATGAATATATGTAAGACTACCCTTACTCACTGCATTTTTACTCAAGGTATGAGCCACCACATTGGCCTTCCCGGGATGATATAAAATGGTAATATCATAGTCTTTTAACATCTCCAATCATCTCCACTGCCTCAAATTTAGATCCTTTTTCTTGAACAAGTGTCATAGAGTCTGATGATATAAAAATACACGCCGTAGAGATACTGCCTCCAAATCTTGAATGCATGAAAAATGATTGCCAACTCTAAATCATGAACGGGGTAGTTCTTCTCATTGGGATTCAACTGGCATGAAGCATAAGCAATCACTCTACCCTCTTGCATTAAGACACAACAAATATCAATCCGAGAAGCAACACAACACACTGTATAAGAACCTGATGCTGAAGGCAAAACTAGAACTAGAGCAGTGGTCAAGTTAATCTTGAGCTTCTGAAATCTTTCCTCACACTCATCAGACCATCTTAATGGGGCACCCTTATGGCTCAATCTAGTCAAAGGTATAACAACAGACGAGAAACCCTCACGAAGCGGCGATAATATGTGGCCAAGCGAAAAAAAACTCTGAATCTCAGTAACTGAAGACGATGTGGACCAACTCTGAACTGCCTCAATCTTCTTTTGATCTACCTTGATCCTCCCATTGGACACCACATGCCCCGAGAACGCCACCGAATCGAGGCATAACTCACACTTGGAGAATTTAGCATAAAGATTCTCCTTCCTTAACATCTGTAGTACAATCCTCAGATGTTGTACATACTCCTCCTGGCTACTTGAGTACACCAGAATATCATTAAGAAATACTATAACAAAAGAATCAAGATATGGTTGGAATACACTATTCATTAGATGCATGAATGTTGCTGGGGTATTGGTCAGCTCAAAAGACTTTACTAAGAACTCGTAGTGACCATAGCAAATCCTGAATGTCGTCTTCTGGATATCAGAGTCCCGAATCTTCAACTGGTGATACCCAGACCTCAAATCAAACTTATAGAACACTCTAGCTCCTTGAAGCTGGTCAAATAAGTCATTAATACGTGGCAAATGATACTTGTTCTTAATTGTAGCTTTGTTCAACTGCCAATAGTTAATGCGCATCTGCATAGTACCATTATTCTTCTTCACAAACAGAACCAATACACCCCAAGGTGACACACTAGGCCTAATGGGCACCTTATCAAGAAACTCCTGAAGCTGCTCTTTCAATTCATTCAACTCTGCCGGTGTCATACGATATGGAGGAATAGAAATGGGCTGAGTTTCCGGCATCAAGTAAATACCAAAATCAATGTCCCTATCGGGTGGCATGCCCGACACGTTAGCAGGAAACACGTACGGAAAGTCTCGCACAATCGGAACAAAATCAGTGGTAGGCGTATCAGCCCCAACATCCCTCACAAAGGCCAAGTATGCCAAACACACCTTCCTAACCATCCGTTGGGCTTTCAAATACGAGATCACCCTACTTGGGGCATAGTCGAGAGAACCTCTCCACTCAATCCTAGGCAATCCCGGCATCGCGAATGTCATGGTCTTAGCGTGACAATCTAGAATAGCTTGACACGGGGACAACCAATCCATGCCTATAATCATGTCAAAATTAATAATACTACACAATAAAAGATCAACTCTCATCTCCAATCTCCCAATGGTCACCACACACGACCGATACACATGGTCCACAAAAATAGAATCGTCCACCGACGTAGATACATGAACATGCGAAACTAAGGACTCGTGGGACATATCCAAATAACGAGCAAAATACGATGATACATATGAATAAGTGGAACCGGGGACAAATAATATGCAAGCATCCATGTGGCATACTGAAACAATATATGTGAACACTGTGTTTGAAGCAACGACCTCTGGCCTAGAGGGAATAGCATAGCATCGAGCTTGACCGCCACCTGATCGGCCTCCATTTCTAGGGTGACCTCTAGCTGCCTGAGCCTCACCCCGAGCTAGTTGAGCGGGTGGTGAAGTAACTGGTGTGGAAGTCATCACCTGACCCCTCTACTGAACTAGACCTCCGAAGAGACGGGGACAATACCTTCTAACATGTCTAAATTATCCACACTTGAAGCAATGCCGATCTATCAATGGGTGGAGACTGAAGCGGACCCCGAGAACCTGAATACCAGCTAGAAGGACCTAGTACCGATGAACCCTGAACCGATGGAGCACGAAATGAAATCTAAGCTGGGAGGGCACTGAGAGAAGACTGACCCAAATGATCTCCGTATGAACCATGGCTGATGCACCACGATGAACTGGACGAGCCATCTGAGCGGTCCTATATTGATGAACCCTGTTGTGGAGGGTATGTCCTCCTAGTAAGGCACTGCTGAAGCTACCCGAACCACGAGGCCTCTTGGCCTCCCTCTCCTCACGCCTCTAGCTACGAACCTGCTCTAGGCATCTAGCAATATGAACGATCTCGTCGAACCTAGCACCTAATGCAATCTGCCGAGGCATGACGAAACGTAGTCCATAATTGAGGCCATCGGTGAACCTCCTAATCCTCTCTCTCTCTCGGTGGGGACCAACCATACCACATGACGAGCCAACTATGAAAATCTTATCTCATACTAGGTCACTGACATATCCTCCAGATGTATCTGCTCAAACTGCCTACGCAACTCCTCCCTGCGGGTCTGTGGAACAAACTTCTCTAAGAAGAGAACTGAGAACTTATGTCACGTAAGTGGTAGAGCGTCGGCTGGCCTGCTCAACTCATACGCCTCCCACCATCTGAAGGCTACCCCCCACAATTGAAAAGTAGTAAATGAGACTTTACTAGTTTCCAGAATACCCATCGTGCAAAGGATCCGCTGGTACCTGTTTGAGAAATCTTGAGCATCCTCTAACTCAGCCCCACTAAACTCTGGAAGCCTGAGTTTCCCAAACCGCTCAAGTCTCTTCTGCTCCTCATCACTCATAGGTGAACCAACCTGGGCCTGAGCAGCTACAAACGGCTGGGCTAGTAGTACCCCTGGTGTTTTAAGTCCCTAAGCTACCTGCTCTAGAGTACGAGCAGCGGGAGTCTGAGCACCCCCCGCCAGCCTGATAAGTGGCGGGTGCAGCCGGAACTAAACCGCCTAAGCAAGGCTAGTGCATATAGTTAATATCTGGGCTACAGACTCCTGAAGGCCTGGAATCTCAATGGGCATAACATGTGCCTGAGATGGTCCCACCGACACAACCACATCTGGTATCTTCTCCTGAGCTGGAGCAACTGGTGGCTCCATAGGTACTGCTCTAGCTGATGTATGAGTTGCACCTCGGCCTCTACCGCGGCCCCGGCCTCTCGCGGCCTTAGCTGGTGGTACTGGTAGCTGTTTTCCAAATCTGGTTGCACGTGTCCTCACAATCTGTGAGAGAATAGAATAATAAAAGTTTAGTTTCTGGAATAAACAAATTTGCACGACAAGAATACAAGAAAGTGAAGTTTCCTAATGGTTTGGTAGCCTCTCGAAGATAAGTACAAAATTCTCCGTATCGATCTGCAAGACTCTACTAAACTTGCTCCTGACTTATGAGACCGAAAAAACCTAGTTCTCTGATACCAACTTGTCACGGCCCAAATTTCAATATGTTGTGATGGTGCCTATAACATTACTAGGCAAGCCAAAAATCACAAAATAACTACGTATTTTAAATTAAAGCACGATGTAATAAGTTTAACAATGAAAATATCATAAATAATCGATAAGAACAACTGCGACTCGATTATAAAATCTCCAAAATCTTGGTGTCGCCGAGTACATGAGCTACTAAGTGTCAACACACTCTAAATCTCTAATACATCTGTCTAGAAAATAGAACAATACTAAATAAACTGAAAAGAAGGAGAGTCGAGGTCTGTGGGGATCATAGAAGCTATCTGAAAAGTCTCCAAGCAGATAGTACACCATGTCTAGCAACCATCATGCCTAGATGTACCGGGATCTGCACACGATGTACAGAGTATAGTATGAGTAAAACCGACCCAATGTACTCAATAAGTAACAGTAATAACCTTGCACTGAAAGCAATGGAGAGCTCGGAAAGATACAGTCCAAATCTAGAAAATGACAGTATAGATAACTTCGAGAATTTCTGTAATCAGTTTGTACACAGTGCAGAAATGTAGACATGGTTTCGAGTTCAACAATTTAATCTCAACACTGATAAATATATGCCAAGTACAATTAGAATGAGGAATGTTACATCTCTATCACTACATGTCAAATAAGCATGCCAAATGCCATGCATCACAGTGATAGCCTCAAGTACTCACACTCTCAGTGTATGCTGTTAGATTCAGTGATTTGTCTAGGCATGCACCTGCTTTGGTTTCTATAGTTAGAGAGCGAGTCCGCAGGTTCATTGAGGGGCTTAGTTATGGTATCCGATTTAGCATGGCTTGGGAGTTGGAGATGGATGTTCTGCTTCAGTAGGTGGTAGAGATCACTCGTCGATTAAAGGGAATGCGGGGCTAGGATAGAGAGAGAGCAGGAAGTCTAAGAGGCCCCGTGGACCGGGAGGATCTAGTGATCCCTATTTTAGAGTAAGGGTACACCATGGTAGAGGTTTTATGGGTCAACCAACTCAGTTTGCACTTCATGATTTGCATGGTATTTCAGTTATCCATGGGTCCTAAAGTACCCATACTGGGCAACTTTCATAGCCACGTCAGCGGAGAGGTTGCTTTGGGTGTGAAGATACCAGCCACATGAGGAAAAATTATTCTAAACTCTGGACATATGTGTCACATCGGGGTATTCAGGCTATGCGTTCCCCTCCAGTTGCTGCTATATATATACCGTATACTAGGGGTGGAGGTCAGGTGGGTAGAGGTCATCCTAAAGGGGGAGGCTGGGCCCATTGTTATTCCTTTCCTCGTTGGACTAAGGCTAATGCACCAGATGATGTCATTACAGGTATGATTCCGATTGATTATGGAAACCCATTTGTGTTATTTCAATATGGTCCCATTGATTGGTAAGATTCATCCTACCTTGCTTCAGATATGGTGATGTTTTGTGGTTCTTGTACTCTGTTCATGTGTTCACGCCAATTGAAAATTTTATGGTGATAGCCCATGTCTATCGTTCTGGTTTTGGTGCTATTATAGGTCATGAGACTTGGGTGGACTTTCTGTTAGTTAAAAATGGTAGGATTTGATGTGATCTCCGAATGGTTCGGCCCGACTTGTGGTTTGGGTGCTCAACAGGCATGCGATGTTGCTGAGATGTTTACCTTACTCTTGATTTCGAGTGGAGGATGAGGACATGGTGTTCTTTGTGAATATATGTGTTGGTGTGGGGCTATGCACCGCAGTAAGGTCATATTAAGGTAAGATTTGTTGTGGTTGTTGCGTGAGTCTTGCTTCTTCATTGTGGATTGGATCCGTAGTATGGTATCGAGTTGTGCATGTTTGGCTTGTTTGACGACTCTCTCATGTGTTCCTCTTTTCATTCTCAATCATATTCGAGTTGTGATTGTTAGGTATGGATTACGATATATGTGCCCAGGTGGCTTTTGAGGTGGCTTGTTGATCGGATGAGTAGTTATAATTTTCACATGTTTCTTGCATTATTTTCAACATTGTAATGGTTTGGAACAATGCTCTAGTTGGTATGAGTTTGTTTGCCAGTACCGGACTTGGTAATGGGCGGTTGCTGTGGTCAGAGTTGTTGCTATGGCCATATGGATGATGTGTTATGTCGTGTGGTTATACCTTATGGGTGTATGCATGAGCTGTTGTAGCTATTTTAGGATTTTAAAGTGTGTTTGTATGATAATATGGCCCTAGGTAGATGTGGAAATTTGATTCTAAGACTTATCGGCATGAATAGAAGGAATAATCTTCGGTTCAGATGATGTTGTCGATTTTTATGTGGTTTGGGGTAACGTGGGATCACCCGTGTCTATGTGTATGAATAATTTATATGGTGATTTGATGGGTTGGGAAAGACTCCTTCCACGTTCGAGGACGAACGTTTGTTTAAGAGGGGGAGGATGTAAGGACCCGACCAGTCATTTTGAGCTATAGCGATCCATTCGGTTGTTTGTGGTCTTGAATGGCTTCCTATTGTGTATTATAACTTACGTGCATGATCGTATTTGAATTTTGGATGTTTTGGGATGAATTAGGATGATTGATTCTCACTTTAGAAGCTTAAGTTGAAAATATTCATCTAGGTTTGACTTTTGTGAAAACGACCCCGTAGCGGTGTTTTGATAGCTCCGATAGGTTTTTATCGTAATTTTGGACTTGGGTGTATGCATGAAATCAAATTCGGAGGTTCGTAGGTTGATTTATGTTGTTTGTCGAAAGTTGGCAATTTAAAGGCTTAGAACTTTTACAAGTTTGACCGTAGGTTGACTTCATAGCTATCGTGTTTGGATTTCTTTTTGGGGATTTGGGATAGGTCCGTTTTGTCATTTGGAATTTGTTCGCAATGTTTGGCGTCATTCCGAGTTGATTTGATAGGAATCGGACGCTCGATTGTGTTTTTAGATGTCCTTGAGCTTCATGTTGATTTCATGTGTTTTGGAGGTCTGGTTCGTGGTTTCAGATGTTATTTTGATGATCTGATCGCGCGAGCAAGTTAGTGTTATGTTATTAGACTTGTACTGATGTTTAGTTTGGAGCCCTAAGGGATCGGGTGAGTTTCATACATGTTTCAGAGAGTTCATAGAAGATTCAGATTTTTGCTGGTGCTCTGGTATCGCATTTGCGAGGCATATATTGCACTTGCGACTATCACATTTGCGGGCTTCCTCTTCGCATTTGCGAAGTGCATTGTGGCCTGAAGAGTTCGCATTTGTGACTCCCCATCGCATTCACGATACTGGCCTAGGCTGGGCATTGGTCGCATTTGCGATAGTCCACAGTTCGCAATTGCGAATCTTTAGTCGCATTTGCGATGATAGCAGGGATGTGAGGGATTTTGCTTTTGCAATTGTTTCTTCGCACTTGCGAGGTTTGCATTTGCGAATCCCGTATCTCATTTGCGACACCTGCGACTACACAAAAAAGCTGAGGGACATGATTTTTAATCTCATTTTCACATGTTTTGAACCCTAGACTCGATAGGAAGCGATTTTGAACAGGGACTTTTTAGGTAAGTGATTGTAATCTAATTCTAATCATATTCCTTCACTATATCTTAGATTTTAACATCAAAATCATGTGAATCAAAGTGAAAAATTAAGAAAACTTTGTCAAGTTTTGAAAAGAAATAAGAGTTTAAGAGTCGATTTGGACTCGAATTTTGAAGCTAATCACATATATGAACTCATGGGGTCATGGGTAGTCAGAATCTACCATTGGAGCCGGTTTTTAACTGGGAGGGCCCGGGTTTGACTTTTGAGGAATTGTGTAAAGATCATAGCTTTTTTATTGAAATTGATTTCTCTTGCATTATTTGATGTTATTAAATCGATTTTGGTTAGATTTGTGCCGAGCGAAGGTGAATTGTCAAGGAGATGCTATTTTTGAGTATTGATTGAGGGCTTTTGAGGTAAGTATCTTGTATAATATTGTGTGGGGGAACTATCCTGTAGAAATTTTTGTTTGTACTGTATGAACTATGTGAAAGATGTGTACACGAGGTGATGAGTGTGTACACGGATTATATGTAGAAATTTGACTGGCTTAGACTTTTAGGTTCTTATGTACATTAAAATGAAGTTGTCTTATCATGTTAAATTATCCATTGCTAAATTTACCCTTACGTGTCTTATTTGAAGTTGATTGGTTCATGTTCTACCCTTTATTGCCAAATATACTCTTATATAAATTGAAGTTTTTACCTCTTTTATTGCCATATTATCTCTTTCGTAGTTGAATATCCTTAATTGAAGTTATTATTATCTCTTCCATTGTTGACTTATCCTTATTTGGAATCGTTGTTACATGTTATCTCTCCTATTTTTGAGTTACTCTTATTTGATATCGTTGTTATACATTATCTCTCCCATTGTTGAGTTATTCTTTTTTGAAACCATTATTACTTATCATGTCTTTCATTGTGAGCTCGTTCTTCCATGCTTCTGTTAAATAATTCTTGTGTTGATTTACTTGCCGTACTCCCATGTTATTGTTGTTGTTTTCGTACTCAGTGTTGTTGAGCCGAGGGTTACGTGTGGTTATTTTATTGGTATTTGTGTAAAGTAAATGTTGTGGCATATGAGCACATGTGGTGTGAGTTGTTATATTGTGTTGTTATATGTTTGGCATACGTGATATTGTTGAGAGTATTGTCAGGGTGTTTGCACGTGAGTTGTCAGTGCTATTGTTATCATTGATATTGCACATGCGGCGTGACATGGCGGGCTATATATGTGGGTTTTGCATGTGGCGAGATAAGGCGGGAATATTATTATGAGTGTGCAGCGAGACAATACAGGCATTTACTTTATTGTTGCACACGTGGCAAGACAAGGGGCTATGTCGGGGATGATTTGTAATGGCCTGGTGGCATTGTTGTTGATAATATTTGTGTAGTGGTGTGCGTAATTTGTGTGACTCATGCATTTTATATTTTGTTGTGTTGTTTCCTATGTACCATTTGTTGTCTCTGATATTACTTGTTGACTCGAGTTATGATAGAACACTTGCACAAGTATACACGTAATTAATCGCTCATATCGGTTAAGATGATGAACCCAGATATTTATTGAACATTTACATGTATTCTCATATACTTGCCTTCTGTGTGAGAGTTGTACTATTGGCACGTGAGTTGTCCGAGCGGTTATGAGGTATTATTATTGCTAGCACATAAGTTGTCCGTGCGGTTGTGAATGTTAATGCGGGCACAAGATGTCAGGTGATTAGAGTTCATGACTTAGTACCCGCTAATTGTTACTTTTAGTTTTCTATTGCAAGTATTGTTTTGTCATTTTTACTATGCTTAGCCATATATTGATATTGTTCCCTGTTAGTTTCACAATCATACTTGTACAGGTTATTAGGTCTAGTAGGTGTCTCAACTGTCTCTCATCACTACTCCGTCGAGGTTAGTCTTTATACTTATTAGGCACCACCATGGTGTACTCATTCTACACTTCTGCATATTTTTGTGCATATCCAGCTACTTCGGAGTTTGTTGATCATTAGCTAGCTGATCGGGTATTGCTTTGGAGACTCAAGGTATACTTGTCGTCACGTTTGCAGGCCTAGGAGTCATCTTCTGAAGCTTATTTTGTACTGGTTATTTCTATACAGAACAGTTGTACTTAGAGATTTTCTAGTGAACTCAGTAGATTTTATGACTTGTACTACCGATTTTGGAAAATGTGTTGTTGAGATTCTATTTCAGAAGATTATATCAGTTATTTAGACTCTCTTTAGTATTTTTGTTAATTATTTCTGCCACGTTATTATTAACTGTTAGGCTTACCTAGTCGTAAAGACTAGGTTCCATCCCGACATCCTACGGAGGACAATTGGGCTCATGAAGGCCTGGGCCCATGCTAGTGGCGTCGGTTATAACGCATGAAAATCTGTGAATAAGCGAAATTATACGTTTATGGCCCTAAAAAGCCAAAAATGATGAATCATCGTGGCAAGGTGATGCCAATTATTCCTTAGGTCATTTTTGATGGGCCGAAAAAATTTTAGGCGATCCGAGTCCGGATGCTCGGTCCCATGCTAATGGCATGGGTAATAGCACAAAAGATTTAGGGATCCAGCAGAATTCCAGTTTTATGGTCCTAAAATGCCAAAAAAGGAAGAACGATCATGGTGATGCGATGACAAATGTTCCTTAGGTCGTTTTTGATAGGCCGGCAAAATTTTAGGCGATCTACGTCCGGGCGGAATTCAAATTTTATGGCCCTAAAATGCCAAAAAAGGAGGAACGGCCATGGTGAGGCAATGATAAATGTTCCTTATATTATTTTAGATGGGCCGGAAAAATTTTATTCTATTCGGGTCCGGCATCCGAGCCCACGCCACCGCCCACGCCGGTGGCGTGGGCTATGGCACACGAAAGTATAAGAATCAGGTCCGAGCCCACGCCGATGGCATGGGTGAGGCGACGGGTAATGTTCCTTAGGTCATTTTTGATAGGCCGGTAAAATTTTAGGCTATCCAAGTCTGTGCGCCCTGGCCCACGTTGGTGCAGTGGGCTATAGCACACGAAAATCTACCTAAAATGCCATAAAAGGAGGAACAGTCATGGCGAGACGATGACGAATGTTCCTTAGGTCGATTTTTACAGGCTGACAAAGTTTTTGGCGATCCGGGTATGTGCACCCTTGCCAAGGTCATTTGTTGTGGGAATGTAAAATTTTAGACGATCCAGGTCGGGTCGCCCAAACCCACGTCGGTGGCATGGGCTATAGCGCACGAAAATCTGGGAATTGGGCATAATTCCAATTTTATGGCCAATAGTGCCATAAAAGGAGGAACGTTCATGGAGAGGCAATGACTAATATTCCATAGGTCATTTTCGATGGGCCAATAAAATATTAGGCGATCCGAGTCAGAAGGCCCAGGCCCACGCCGGCTGTGTGGGCTATAACACACGAAAATATAGGAATTAGTTGGAATTCTAGTTTTATGGTCCTAAAATGCCAAAAAAGAAGGAATGGTCACGGTGAGGCGATGGCTAATGTTCCTTAGATTATTTTCGATAGGCCGGAAAAATTTTGGGGCGATCCAGGTCCGAGCGTCGTGGCCCACGCCAGTGGCGTGGTGTATAACATATGAAAATTTGGGAATCAAATGGAATTCCAAATTTATATCCCTAAAATGCCAAAAAAAATGAACTGTCATGGCGAGCCGAAGTCTAGAGTTCCATAGGTCATTTTAGATGCGCTGGCAAAATGTTAGGCGAACCGGGATCGGGGGTGGTCCAGCGCCGGTGGGGTGAGCTATAGCACACGAAACTTTGGGAATGGGGCGGAATTCAAGTTTTATGGTGGTAAAATACCAAAATATGAGGAATGGTCATAGCGAGGCGATGACTAATACTTCTTAAGTCATTTTTGATGGGCCGGCAAAATTTTAGGTGATCCGGGTCCAGTATCCCGGGCGCTCGGGTCCACTACGGTGGTGCTGGCTATAGTACACGAAAATTTAGGAATCAGACAAAATTTCAGTTTTATGGCCCTAAAATTAGAAAAATTTGGCTAGGCGATGATTAATGTTCCTTAGGATATTTTTTGTGGGCCGGCAAAAATTTAGGTGATCCTTATGTGGCGAACTTGGCCCACTCTAGTGGCATGGAAAATAGCACACACAAATCTTTGAATCGGGCAGAATTTTAGATTTATGGCCCTAAAATACCAAAAAGGAGGAATGGTCATAGCGAGGTGACGACTATTGTTCCTTAGGTCGTTCTTTATGGGCCGGAAATATTTTAGGCGATACGGGTCCAACCGCCCGATCCCATGCCACTATAGCACACAAAGATCTTTGAATCGGGTGGCATTCCAAATTTATGGGCCGATAAAATGTTAGGTGATCTAGGTCCGGGCGTACAGGCCTACGCCGGTAGCATGGGCTATATACCACGAAAATTAGGGAATCGGGCGGAATTCTAATTTATGGCCCTAAAACTCCAAATAAAAGAGGAACGGTCATGGCGAGGCAATGTCTAATGATCCTTAGGTCATTTTTTATGAGCCGAAATTTTTTTAGGCATATTCACGCTCCTGGGCCCACGCCTTTGGCATGGACTATAGCATAACACAATTCTGAAATTCGGGTAGAACTTTAGTTTTATGGCCTAAAAACGCCTACAAATGAGGAACGGTCATGGCGAGGCGATGACTATTGTTCCTTAGGTGATTTGTTATGGGCCAAAAGAATTTTAGGCGATCCATATCCGGATGCCCAGGCCCACACCGGTGGTGTGGGCTATATCACACGAAAATTGGGGAATCCGGCGGAATGCTAGTTTTATGGCCATCAAAAATGTCAAAAAAGGAGGAACGGTCATGGAAAGAGATGACTAATATTCATTAGATTGTATCTTAGTGGCCGAAACCATTTTAGGCGACCCGAGAACCGGCGCCAGGCCCATACTGGTGGCATGGGCTATAGCACGAGAAAATTAGAGAATTGGGAAAAATTTCAGTTTTACGGTCCTAAAACGTCAAAAAAGGAAGAACAATCATGGCGAGGCGATTCTTAATATACCTTAGATCATTATTGATGGGCTGGTAAACTTTTAGGCAATTTGTGATAGGCGTATTGGCCAACACCGGTGGCGTGGGCTATAGCACACGAAAAAATCTGAAAATCGGGGAAAATTTCAATTTTATGGCTCTAAAACTCCAAAAAAGTGGAACGTTTATGGCAAGGCGAGGCCTACTGTTCCTTAGGTCATTTTTATGGGCTGGAAAATTTTTAGACGATCCTGATCTGGGCACTCAGGCACTTTTGCCCACGCCGGTGGCCTGGGCTATAGCACAAGAAAAACTACAAATTGGACGGAATTCCGGATTTATGGCCTTAATACTCCAAAAAGGAGGAACGATTAGGGCGACGCGACGACTATTATTCATTAGGTCATTTTTTATATACCGGTAAACTTTTAGGCTATCTGGATCCAAGCGCCCGAGCCCATGTCGATGGCGTGGGTTGTTGTAGTACAAGAAAATCTTGAAATCAGGCTCAATTCCACATTCATGTACTTAAAACGCAAAAACAAAAGGAGGAACGGTCATTACGAGTCGATGACTAATGTTCCTAAGGTCATTTATTATGGGCCGAAATCATTTTACGTGATCTAGGTACATCGCTCAGGCCAACACCAGTGGCGCCGGCTATAGCACACAAAAATCTAGGAATCGGGTGAAATTTTAGTTTTATTGCCGTAAAATGCCACAAAAGGAGAACGGTAATAGCGAGGCGATTACTAATGTTCCTAAGGTCATTTTTGATTGACCGAAAAAATTTTAGGTGATCCGGTCCGGGCGTCCGGGCCCATGCTAGTGGCGTGCACTATAATAACATACGAAAATAAGGGAATTTGGCGGAATTCTAATTTTATGACCCTAAAATGACAAAAAGGAGAAACTGTCATGGCGAGGTGATGACCAATGATCCTTAGGTCGTTATTGATGGACCGACAAAATTTTAGATGAATCGGGTCCGTGCGTCCTAGCCCACGCGGTGGCATATCTGGGAATCAGGCAAAATTTTGATATTATGGTCCTAAAATGCGACAAAAGGAGGAATGGAAATGGCGAGGCGAATACTAATGCTCCTTAGGTCATTTTTGATGGGCTAGCAAAATTTTAATCGATCCAGGTCCGGGCATCTGGGCCTACACCGGTGGCTTACGCTATAGCACACGAAAATCTGTGAATCTGGCAGAATTCTAATTTTATGGCCCTAAAACGCCAAAGAAAGAGGAAGATGGTGAGGCGATGACTAATGTTTCTTAGCTCGTGTTTTATGGGCCGAAACAATGTTAGGCGATCCGGATGCAGGTGCTCATCATCGTGGGCATACGAAAATCTAAGAATTGGGCGAAATTAAAGATTTATGGCCCTAAAACGCCAAAGCAGGAGGAACGGGCATGGCGAGGCGACGACTACTGTTCCTTGGGTCGTTTTATATGGGCAGAAAAAATTTTAGGCGAACCGAATCTAGGTGCCTAGTAACCCCGAGCCCACGCTGGTGGCCTAGGCTATAGCATGCGAAAATCTAGGAATCAAACACATTTCCATAGTATGGCCTTAAAATGCCAAATCTGGGTCCACGCGCTCGGGCCCACGCCAGTGGCATGGGCTATAGCATAGGAAAATATGAAAATCACGCCGAATTCCATATTTATGGCCCTAAATCGCAAAAAAGGAGGAATAGTCATGGTGAGGCGATGACTAATATTCCGAATGTCGTTTTTATGGGCCGATAGTATTTTAGACAATCCGGGTCCAGACGCCTAGGGCCACGCCGAGTGGTCTATGCCATACGAAAATCTAGGAATGGGGCGGAATTCCACTTTTATGGCCCTAAAACTCCAAAACATGAGTAACAGTCGTGGCGAGGAGATGACTAATGTTCCTTAAGTCATTTTTATGGGCCGAAATATTTTTAGGAGAACTAGGTCCAGGCTCTCGGGCCCACGCCGATGGCGTGGCACATGAAAATATGGGAATCGAGCACGATTACAGTTCTGTCATCTTAAAATGCCAAAAAAGGAGGAACGGACATGACGAGGCGACGACTATTGTTCCTTAGGTCGTTATTGATGGGCGAGAAAAAATTCAAACATCCGGGTTAGGGCGCCCATGCCCACGGTGGAAGCGTGGGCTATACCACATAAAAATTTGGGAATCGGGTGAAATTCCAGTTTTATGAACCTAAAAGGCAAGAAAAGGAGGAATAGTCATGGCGAGACGATGACTAATGTTCCTTAGGACATTTTTGATAGGCCGGAAAAATTTTGGGGCGTCCGAGGCCATGCCAGTAGCGTGGGTTATAGCACACGAAAATCTTGGAATCGGACGAAATTTCATTTTATGGCCCTAAAATTCTAAAAATGAGAAACGGTCATGGTGAGGCGATGACTAATGTTCCTTAGGTTATTTTTGATGGGCCTGCAAAATTTTTGGCGATCTGAGTCCGTATGCCCGGGCCCACGCCGGTGGTGTGGGCTATAGCACACGAAAATTTAGGAATAGGGCAAAATTTCAATTTTATGGACCTAACACTCCGAAAAAATAAGGAAC
Source organism: Nicotiana otophora (assembly GCA_000715115.1). Taxonomy (NCBI): domain Eukaryota; kingdom Viridiplantae; phylum Streptophyta; class Magnoliopsida; order Solanales; family Solanaceae; genus Nicotiana; species Nicotiana otophora. The sequence goes on from AWOL01S0034886.1 coordinate 46,677, forward strand.
GATCGTGGCAAGATGATGACTAATGTTCCTAAGGTCAGTTTTTATGGTCCGAAAAACTTTTAGGCGATTCGGGTTTGGGCTCCCGTATCGAGCGAAATTTCAGTTGTATTGCCTTAAAACGCCAAAAAAGAGGAACGGTCATGACGAGGCGATGACTATTATTTCTTATGTCGGTTTTTATGGGCCGTAAAATGGTTAGGTGATCCGGGTCAGGGCACCCACGCCCACTCCAGTAGCGTAAGCTATAGCAGAGTAAAATCTAGGAATCGAACGGAATTCCAAATTTATGGCCTTAAAACGCCAAAAAAGGAGGAACGGTCATGGCGAGGCAATGATTAAAGTTCCATCGGCCGTTTTTGATGGTCGAAAATATTTTAGGCGATCCAGGTCTAGGCGCCCGGGTCTACGTCGGTGGCGTAGGTTATAACACATGAAAATCACATAATCGAACGAAATTAATGTTTTATGGCCCTAAAATATCACAAAAGGAGGAACGATCATTGCGAAGCGATGACTAATGTTCCCTAGGTCATTTTTGATGGGCGAAAAAAATTTAGGTGATCCGGGTTCGGAAGCTCGGGCCCATGTCGGTGGTGCGTAGGCTATGTCAAACGAAAATCTGGGAATTTGACGGAATCTGGGCCATGTCGTCATGGCGAGGCGATGAAAAATGTTCCATATGTCGTTTTTGATGGGCCGGGAAAAGTTTAGGCGATCCAGGTCCACTCCGATTGCGTGGGCTATAGCACACGAAAAATATGGGAATCGGGCGGAATTTCAGTTTTATGGCACTAAAACGCCAAAACAAGAGAAATGGTCATTGCGAGATGATGACTAATATTTCTTAGGTTGTTTTTATGGGCCGATAAAGTTTTAGCCGATCCATGTCAGGGCGCATAGCCCACGAAAATTTGAAAAACGGACGGAATTTCAGTTTTATCGCCCTAAAACGCCAAATAATAAGGAATGGTCATGGCGAGACGATGACTAATATTCCTTAAGTCGTTTTTTATGGGTCGACAAAATTTCAGGCGATTCGGGTCAAGGCGTCTGGGCCCACGTAGGTGGCGTGGGCTATAGCACACGAAAAATTTAAAAATTGAGTGAAATTCCAGTTTATGGCCCTGAAACACCAAAAAAGGAGGAACGATCATGGCGAGGTGACGACTAATGTTCCTTAGGTAATATTCTATGGGTAGGAAAATTATAGGCGATCATGGTCGGGGCGACGAAAATTTTAAAATTGGTCTGAATTTCAGTTTTGTCACTAAAATGCCAAAAAGAGTAACAGTCATGTCTAAGCCATGATTATTATTCATTAGGTTATCTTTTATGGACCAGCAAAATTTTATGCGATTCGGATCTGGTAGCCCGGATTCATGCAGATGGCGTAGACTTTAGCACCAAAAAATTGAAAATTAGTCATAATTCTAGTTTTTTGGCCCTAAAATGCCTAAAAACGAGGAACGGTCATGCCGAAGCCATGACAATTGTTCATTATGTCAATTTTTATGGCCCTGCAAAATATTAGGCGATTTAGATCCGGTAACACAGATTCATGCAGATTGCGTGGACTACAGCATTCGCAAATTTGAAAATCGGCCCGAATTCAAGTGACGGTTATCTCGTAGCCATGCGCAATTTTTTGATAGTCTTTTTCCTTGATAGAATTGATCCTTAATGGGATTGTCCATGACATATCATTAGATTGAACAAGTGACGGGTATTTTAGGCAAATGGAAAATGGGTACCATCTTCATAATAAGATATAGTTTGATCTCATACAAAAATTATTACTTTGAATTATAAGACCTTAGGTTATTGGTTATTTTAATAAATAAAAAAGACATACCACATCAAAATAGAGTTCCAAAATCCAAACAAATAATGCTTTTGGATTTTGGTTATGAAGAGTCATTGCTTATTCTTTTTTTCTATTAAATCGTGCATGTTTTTCCTAGACTGTTGGCTTGTCCAAAGACCTTCACCCCTAAAATACCTCACATTCTTCTTATCCTTACGATTGAGCTGAGTTTAGCAGTTTTCTTATAAAAATCTATATTTAATATTGTTTTTATAAAATTTTATATCTAATATTTTCCCGCGCAACATGCGGGTATAAATACTTGTATATTTAAATGGACGATATGGTTTCAGTCTGCAAAATTGGCAGTTCACTGAGCAATTATTTATTTTTTATCATTAAAAATAATTTCAAAAATTTAAAATTTCAAAAATTTACCTTGTTTGGAATTCGTTGTTTATTTATCCATAGTGATCTGGTCTGTTTCATTGACAAATAAATACTGCAAAAGTTGATCAGATCAGAGCACTCAAATGCATCGACTTTTGCAGTTAATTTAATGACAAAAAATAATTTTACATTATTAAAAGATGTGTCAGCTTCTACAATCAAATTTAAAGAGACGTTTGGCCATGAAAAGTTTCACTTTAGTTTTGAAAAACTTTCACGTTTTTTTCGAAATCGGTATTTTGGTCCAAAAAATTTTAATTTTCACTTGAAAATGAATTTTGAAATTTTTCGAAAATTTGAAAAATTTTAAAAAAACTATTTTTCAAAATTTTCACTTAGATCATTCATAAAAATTAAAAAATAACCCAAAATTATATTCATGTCCAAACATAACTCTAATTTTCAAATATCATTTTCACTTAAAAAATAATTTTACCTTTTTTTCGAATTTTACAATTCTTAAGTCCAAACGCCAACTTAAGCTCTTGTTAATTTTCTCCTCTTGCTTTTTTAAGTTCTTCACATTTATAAAAAAGGGCCACAAAAGAAATGAGGTAAATGACGTCTTAGTATAGAAGTTTGAATCCTTTACTATTTTGTTACCCAAACTTATATTACTTTTAATCAAGACTAGATTTTGGAAAGAAAAATTATTTAAACAACATTATAAATGATTATACAATATTAAATATTTGAAATATTAGAAAATCAATTGAATAATTTGGGAAACGAATGATCCCCATATTCATGGCCAAATTACACATTTGGCAGATCGCTCAAAAATGATTACATGTGCTAGTCAAATATACATCGATTATGTATAAAATATAAGTTTTGCCGGTAATATTTTATATATATATATATGTTTTGCCAGGTTATTATTTTCAGAGACAGGAATTAGGATTTGAACCTTATGGGTTCGAAATTGTAATCCATTTAAGTAATAATTTATATATATTTATTAGATTTCTTAATACAAATACAGGGTTTGAATAAAAATTACTGGGTTCGGCCGAACGCGCAATCAACTGTATAGATTCGCATTATTTTAGGAGCGACCATACAATATAATTTTTTCCGTATTAGGGCAGATCGCTCAAAAATAATTACATGCGCTATAAACTCGAAAATGTTATACTCGAAAAATAATTCTCAAATCTTTGGCTTACATACCACATTCACAAAAACAATTAGAGAAAATGGGAACATATCTACCCTGAATCAGACACAGCTAAAGGGAGTTTGAGAGTAAAGAAAGTAACAAAAACAAAATGTATGGGAAACACAATATAATTTTGTTACTTTCAAAAAAGACAAAAATCCAGACACAATATTATCTTACATGATCACAATAGGTCAAGAAATGAAATATTTCACGGAAAATTCGCACTCAATTTAGGGACCCATTAAAAAAAACTCTAAGAAAAGTAGCAAAAAAACAGAAATAAATCACTCCTAAATTCGCATGCAGCTAAAAAAACAAAATGCCAAATTATTAAACCAAAAAAGAACACAAAATAAATTGCAATACATTGATATGATTTGATGATAAATACAGTACACTTTCATAGAACTTCCCTATGTACTACATTCTCACATCCCACATCCCCAATTCCCCCACTCCATCATATCTTATTTTTTTCGGAATAATTTCACGGATAATTATTCAACTTTTATATTAAAGATAATGACTCGATTTTTTTCCAAGGACGGGCGACCGATAATTGGCCGAGGAGTCCTTGGGCCTAAGGGAATAGATTGTAGTTGGATACAAATAGTCCGAAACAAGTAGGAGGTACGAGAAGCAACTTCTTTAATCTACTTGTTATCGGTTTTAGGCAAAGGCGGATCGATGTTGTAAAGAGAGGGGTCACGGCACACGAAAAGTTAGGCAAATTCTTCATGTATATATCTATATTATTTTTTTATTTTTTTTTAAAATGATTGATATATACACTACACAAACATATATATTGGTATATAAAGTACAATTTGGTTGAGTATATAATAAGTGCATCATTGACTTGGAATCCTGAATCCGCCATTGATTTAAGGTCTTATTAATCTACATAACTAAAGAAAATCACTGCCAACAAGCTATAATCACTAAACTATTTGTTGTAATGAAAAATTATTCAATTTCGTGAAATCACTAAATAATTTGTTTACACGTAGTTATAATTTAATGTCGCAGTGGATTACCTGCTTTATTTTTCAAAATAATGTTTTCACTTGATATGAACAGATAAACCGTACGCACTCCGGTCCACAATAAATAATTTTTTAATATTTTATTTGTGATCCAAAATAAGTAACCTCTATTTATCTTTTAGATAATTAAACATTATAAAAATTATTTTACACTTTAGTGAATAAAAAGTTAACATGTACGAAAAAAAACGAAATAGCCTATGCTAATTCTGCTATGTTGTCCTACTCAAGCAAGTGTAAACCTAGTAATTTCACCTACTAGCTTTTGTTGTGTCGCCATCTCTCTGTTGAACTTCACCACAATCAAGATCCAAATTTCGAAAAAAGAGAAAGAAGACAAAAATTGAAATAAAAACAAAAGGTATGAAATTTTAGCTTTAGCATAAAATTGATGTTTTTAATTCCCTTTTTAATGCATATAAAACAAACAAAATGAATATCTTTGAGTAACTGCATCAAGTAGTAATATATTGCTGATGCTGCATCATTAAATTTAATTGTATTTTTTTTTCTTCTTAAAAAAAGGCCAAAGATAAATATAATTAATCCCAAATTTTCTACAATAACAATAAAAACCAAAAGGCAATGTAGAAAATTAAAGTTAAAATCAAGATCAAAATGATATACAAAAAGGTACCATTAAGAGAAAGATTGAGCCGTCCCCGCCAATATCACCACCACCCTCCGCCGCCAACCGTCACCGTCAGCCGCCGTGAATCAAGAACAGATGTAACAACACTTGGAGAAATCCATCTCAAGCAGAAAAAGTTGAAATTTTATACCCATAAAGTAGCTGGAAATAAAACCAACTATCTGCATTTGCATTTGCAGTTGATATACTAACATTGTCTTGAAATCTACAGAACCAAAATCCACTGAAACCTGCATTGCACACAAGGTGTTTGATTTTTTTCCCCACCCCTTTTTCTTCAGCTTACAGCACCAGAATAAAGTCCTACATAGTATTAGGACAAGAAAAAAGATGAGATTTTTGAAGCTTCCCATCTTCAAGAAACTTAAATGGGTCTCTCATTTTGTCTTTATTGGTGCATTTTGGGTCACATGAATGAACAAACTTGAACCAAGAAAGGTAAAAACTTGGGCCTTGAAATGGTGAGAAGGTAAACTTATCCGTTCAACTAATTTAGATTCGCATAGTAAAAAGTCTACTATTAGAGTTTAACCGCTCCCAATCAAAGAGGTCTTTATTTCACGATATTAAACCCGAAACTTATCGTTAAAGATGAATAAGTGTTTACCATTTCGCCGTACCCTTTCATGAATAGTTTCTCTTTGTTTTCTTCTCTCCTATAATGGTTTTTCAACAGGGGACTTTATTTTGATGAGAAGTATTGTCCTAACCTTAAAAATCAGAAGTAAAAATGTTTTTCAGTTGTTGTAATGTACTACTGAAGTCTATAAGGAATTTAGGGGTAGGAAGAGAAGGGGCAAAAGAAGAAGAGAAAGAAGCTTAAGGAGACAGCTCAGGACATAGAAATGTTTTGCATTGTGCGTGTTTGTGTGTTTGTATGTCTATTCCCAAAACAGTGAACGTTTGTCTTAAACAACATAATGAAGCCAAGTAAATGATAGTACATGAAAAATAGTGTTTGCTTTTGTGTGTACGGTTTTTTTGGGCAAGGGCTTGACATTGATTGCCACTAAAACCCTTTCTCCTAAAATTTCCTCCCCCACCCCAACTAAGTTCCTAAAGTACATAAGATTGGATATTAAACAATTTTAAGGCTTCGAGCTAACTTGGGCGAACTTACGACCCGTTTGGCTATAAATTTTGTCAAAATAAACTTAAATTTTATTTAGTAAAATACATATTTGGCCATAAATTTTGACTATATTTTGGCCAAATCACAAATCCCAAAACCAGCTCGGCCAAAATATCATTATTATATTTTTTAAAAATTATCCCAAACTTTAGTATTTTATAAAAGAGCTCATCATTTATTATTTTATAACGATGTTGATTCGTCTTCTCGGTCATCTGATAGTGTATCATGTAGTTCATTATAAAAATGATAATTTTGTATCAAATTTATTTATGTTCAGGACTATGATTTGCGATAATATAATAAATGTTACTGATAATGGTACTGTTGGGTATTGTGATAGTTTTTAAAACTTGTGGGTATAAGTCATGTTTCATATTTTTCCAAACCAAACTTCACCCAAAACAGATGTCCAAATATATTTCATCTTCAAACCAAACTTCACCCAAATCAGATTTTTCAAAATAAATTTGGGAATTTATTACCAAACGCTAGCTTAGTTTACGTTATCTCTTACAAAAGATTCTAGGCGGGTATCGAGTCGCCCTGTTCGTCAAAATTTAAGCAAGTAAAAAAAAATTCCTATTATGTATGTATGTATGTATGTATGTGTATGTAGAGTTTAAGTCTGAAAGCAACGATTACCTTCACTTGAACCTATAAAACTCGCTCTAAATCTATATATGTCCAATGCAGCTTCAGGATTTTAAAGTTTATGAATTTTTATAATAATATTAATTCAATACACTATAATAACTAAGTTTACAATTAAACATTTATAAATATTTAGTAAATTTTATTGATGTATATACAAAAATCTAGACAAAATGCTATTGGGTTCTCGTGAACCCTTATCTCATCCTCTGGATTTACCACTATTTGTTACATCCTCCCACCCACAAAACTTCTAAAAGAGAGTAAATGTTGTCACTTAACCTCTACTTTTCACCTCCAAGAAAACACCTTTGAGTCAATTTCCCAAAGCAAAACAAAGAAATAAAAGCAATTGAGAGGAAACCCACTTTTTCACTTCATACCTTACTTGCCTCAAAAGTCCAATTCCCAGTATATCTAGATTTGCACAAGCAATCTCTGTCTTATTTTCTTTCCTTTCCTTTATTTAACCTTCATTAATGACAAATTGTCCTTTCTATCCTCCCTAGATGCTGATGCAAATTACAGATTCAAGAAGGTGATGTTCAAAATATAATTTTGGTACTGCTCGTTTGACGGTGGTATAAGAATAGTACTGAATATAACATATAAAAATAGTAATCAGGTATATTATAATATTGGAATTAGTTATGCTAAAATTATTTTTAATCGACCGTTTTATTTTGGTATAATACTAAAGATTTTAAACAGGCAGTTTTATTTTTTTTACATATTTATCCATGTATTAAAAATTAAGGTATACATTGTTAATATCATATTTTGCTCTGTATAAGAATAGTATTGAATAAATATATAACTAATACATAAGTTAAAAAAAAAAACTATCAAACAAAGGATTAATAATATCAAAACTAATACTAGTACATATATTATCTTTCCTAATACATATATTATTTTTCCTGTGTTATTAAAATACTTACATTATTTTAATTATTTTAATAACACTAATTCAAACTGAATTTTTGCAGCTTTTGTGTAATGTATATTATATGTAGTACAAGTATTTTAAGAGGGAAGACCTGACTCTACTGACTAAAAAGGGCATCAACTTCAAGAAATCAATTTTCTGATTTTTTAAAGATTTTTACCGTTTAGTTTTTTTATTTTATATAATTTCTTTATGTTTCTCGAGACTATCACCAAAGAAAACTAACACCCACCTTACCCAAGAATACTGTTTTTGTGGCCTAACATTCGTTTGTGGAAGGTGTTTATAGCAGCTAAAACAGATTTTTAATTAGCTGCTTTTCCCAATAATAACTTGGTTTGTTGACTCTTTTTAGTCAAATTGTCAAATATAATAAGTGTCTGTGGGCCCCACGTTTTCAAACTTGGTGGTCCCACTAAGTAACTTTCAATTTTTAGTTTACCTTTTAAACACTGATAAAGTAAATATTTTATTACATTTATCACGTCATTACGAGCTGACTAGTGCACATAGCATCCCGCATTCACGCAAGGTTCAAAAAAGAGTCGCGCCCTAAGTAGGATTGTGCATAATTTAGTAATTAACGTACCGAAACCGAAAATTTTGGTATTTGGTATTTGATTTTTTGGTATTTGGTATAAATTTTTAAAAACATTGGCATTAGATATGGTATTTGATTCTTTATAATGAAATACGGATATACTAATATTGTACAGAAATATATATTTTATTATACAATACACATATTATTAATTACTCCCTCCGTTTCAATTTAGATGAGTTAGTTTGACTCGGCAATGAGTTTAAGAAAAAAAAAAGATATTTGAAACTTGTCGTCTTAAAAGCTTAAGGGTTAAAAGCTTTGTGGGACCATGATATTTATGTGGTTATAAAAACTTCTGATTAAGGGTAAATTGAATAAAATGAAGAGTTTAAAATTGAATTATTTTTAAATTTAAAAATGTGTCATATATTTTGGAACAAACAAAAAAGAAAAACCTCATCTAATTTGAAACGGAGGGAGTATATCTCTAAGTTCATCTAAGTTTGTCAATTAACTCTAAGCAACAAGACATTTTTAATGATCAAATTTATTCATTTTTGTACAGTTTTCTCTCTCTGGGTTGATATTTGATGGTTTTGGATAAAACTTTTGTCAACAAACGTTTTTAGTTTTATACTTTTGAGTACTTTAGTTACGAATATTACAGTCTATGACTTTATGCACTAGTTCGTATTCAAACTAAATAAACCGAAGTTACCAAACCGAATAAACTGAAACCAAACGGAGAAAAACCGAACCATACCGAATTAAATTAGGTACGGGATTGGTATAATATTTTAAGAAATCGAATACCGAAAATACCGAACCGAAATGTCTAAATATCGTACCTTACCGACCGACGAACACTCCTAACCCTAAGGAGATATGATGTAGGCAGTCTACTCTGATGCAAGCATCAATGACTGATTTCACGACTCGAACCCGTGACCTATAGGTCACACATAGACAACTTGACTATTGCTCCAAGACTCCCTTTTACAACTATCGAGTCATCAAAAAATTAATTACAAGTAATGGCTTATAATATAGAATTAATAACCTGAAAAAATAAGATAAGTTTCCTGATACAATATGTTAAAATATTTTAAAAGTAAAAAAATAATTTATGTAGCTATCAGTCTATAAAAGCTTAAAAAAAATTAAATATATTTTGGTAGGGTATTTCCCAGACCCCCACTATGTGGAATTACACTAAGTTATTTTTTATTTTTTTTGTTGTTGTTGTTGTTGTTATTGATAGGGTGTGAAAGAGCCTTGGAGTAACATTTAAATTATTTACGTGTGACTTGTAGGCTACGAGTTCGAACCGTTGAAATAGCTACTAATTCAAAATACGATATGTATATCAAACCCCTTGAAATAAGACTCTCTTACCAATCTTACAAGAACATAATACTATAATTTATGCAGTGGACTACCGACATTTTGGTAGGGTGACAACAGTAAAAGGGAAAGTGTAAGATGGGAGTGGGGTAACTCCAGAAAATAGATGGATAACAATTTAAGAAGACTGGTCATGTTTGTTGGTTTTTCCTACCCATTTTTAATTGAATATCTGCCAGAACAGTTTCAACAACTGGTGGTTCATTTATTAAGATGTGAATAACTCCTATATTTATTAGGGTTCTGTCTTGATTGGAAACTTGTCTCAATTCCCGTCCCAATTTATACTCGGGGTCAAGATTGGCTAGTGAGACGATAGGAGATAAGCTTTAAAATATTATCGAAGGAAAAATAACCTAAATCACTAGTTAAGGCCACTAAATAATCGCTTAGTGATAAAGGAGGTAGAGGCGCAAAAATAGCTAGGAGGATTGCCGAGAAGTAGTCACTCTTGAAAGAGTGTATAATAACTTGATGATCGATCGCTCTTAAGCTGAAGATGAACGGGGCTAAATGATCCGTTGAAGTTGTAGGATATAAAAATATACATCGGTAGGGGAAAGTGATAACGTTTGATTTAATTCGAAAATTAAGAGAAAATATTATTAATTAAATATAATTTAACATAAATCTTAGATACCATATGTTTATAAATTATTTCATTATTGGACGAAAGTCCAATTATTCAAATTGATTGGTAAACTAGTGATCCCTCTTCTTCTTTTACTTGTTACTTTTGCCACTAGCAAGTAACTTTCAGACACTATTCATACTACTAGAGAACAGTAAGGAGACAGAGTGGTGTATGGATAGAAAAAGTCAGAATTGTGAAGAATAAAACTTTTGCATTTTTTCAGCCTAAACTATGCACACAAAGGAGAAAATAGAAATATATCTAAATTAATGAAGAAGAATGTTAAATGACAACAATGACAATAATAACAAACTCAATAAAATTTCGTAAGTGAATTTTTGGGAGAATAGTGTATATATAGACCTTTATCTCTACCTTCCGGAAGATATAAATATTATTTTCGATAGATCATCAACTCAAATAAATAATAAGGGTCCTAAAATACACATCCTTCTAATGGAAGAGGAAGAGAAGGTATTGCGAGTGGAAGTAAAATAGGGTTACGATAATGAGGTGGTATGCCATGTAGGATTTTTATACGGCGTCCATAGATAGAGCTAGTATGTAAGATAGCGGTTCAGCTGAACCTAACAACTTTGATCGAAATATTATATTTTTATATTAAAAAATTCACTGAATATCTATAAATTATTAATTTATAATTCAGTAATTTAAGAAATCGTTTGGTTATCAGATAAATATACTAATCCCGAAATAAAATTTTGAATTCTATTTATCTCATGTTTGATTATGGATATTAGATAATATTGGTATAAATATAATATGGGTATAAATTTTGTATAATATTGGTGGTATATCTCATATGGGATAACAATCCTAGGATTATAACAATCCTATGATTGTTGATCTCCGAATTTCCCACTTTCCAACCAAACAAAGATTAAAAGTATTAGAATCTCAAACTCATAAGTTTCAAATCCTAACTCTATTTCTAGTTAGATACTAGCTACCGTAGACCTTCATTATAAATATGTGATAAAAATAGTACTCCCTTACGAGGCATCATTAAGATTTCGAGAGTCATACCTTTTAATTTTGATCGTAAATTTAGATAGAGAGTCTTTAAGTTTTTTTGAAATAAAATTTACATATTTGAAACTACAAAAATTACTACAAATTATAATAATTAACAATTCAAAGTACTTAAAAGACATAAAAAATTACGGTCAAAGAAAAATTTATTTGGCTCTAATAATTCGAATGGTGACACATAAATTAGAACAAAGTGAATAATAATAAAGAGCTTTTTTTTTTATAAAACTTAAACCGGGATTATATAGACAATATTTAAAGGTAGGTGAGTAAATTTGAATAAGAAAATTAAAGAGAGATAGGGAAGTTGTGGATAAAAGAGAGGAAAAAAAGGAAAGAAATGCGAAAAGTTAGAACTAAGAGCATGATATAGTAATTGATTGCTAGTTTTAGCCCATAATGTGGATTTTCCGCCGCGAATTCATATTTAATCGGGCATTAATGTGGGTATCGGACAGAAGGAGAAACCAAAAAAACAATTGATTGCTAGTTTAATACTACCAATTCTCATATACCAAAGCGGAACTCAAGAAAACGATAGAAGCTCAAAGATTATACAAAGCAAAGAACCCTATATAGAGAAACCGAAAAATAGACACTAATGGAGATCTTAGACTGAATTCTCTATTTTATATTCAGATTAAAAAAAAAGAAAAAAACTAAATAAGTAATATGCACAGATATATATCAATCGTTTTCACAACAGATTTTTCACAGATCAAACCCTACTTTTCTGCATTTATCACTGCCATCTACAACATGTACTGTATACTTTTCCACGGTCTATATATATTCACTTTAAACTTGACGAGTTTAACCTTTAATGTTATAACACTTAACATATTACAAATTTTATAATTATAGATTCAAGATCTAATATTTGTTGAGATATTAATGATAGCCATATGGTAAAAGGAAGGCGTCATCTCTCCTTTCTCACCCAATCACAATAGCCGTACAGTCGAATAGTTGAGTTAGACGGAGATAACGGCCAATGACCGATTCTCCGACCCATTACTCATTCTTTCCCGACTCAATATAGTGTGTGTATATAAATCAACATACACACACATTCTTATGTTACATGTTGAAAATACGCATAATATGTATATAAAATTTTAATGATTCAAAAAGAAAGTGTAAAAGAGAAATGAGGAGTACCTTTCATATTTCCATTAATAGAGGCAAGAAACTTATGCATTGAGCCATAACAAGCTTTCTTATTGATTACAAAACTTATTGTGTTTGGACACTGAGAAAAGAAATAGTAGAAGAAGAAAGAGGAGAAAAAAAAAGAATATATAAAGAAAATAATTGATAAGAAAATGAAGGGACAAAATAATCTTTGGAAAAAGAAAAAGGGTTGCATATCTTTTACACTTTATACAGTGGAATTGATTTTCTTTTTGTTATTCTATGAAACTTGGGATTTTTACTTTTCTTTCTTTTTTCCTTCACTTTCCTTTAAAACCTGGAGAATTAAAAAGCTGACAAGAGATTGAGAAGCTTTTTGGAGAAGATGCTTTTGCAGATTTGTAGTCTGAGGAAAGTTGAGCAAATGGAAGTTAAAAGAAATAAATTAATTTGTGCAAACTAGATAAAAAGTTATGCATCTTTTATATTTTCAGCAGAAATTATTTTTGAGAAATTTATATATTTAGTCGATCCAAAAAATAATAGCCGACAAAATATATAATTTTATATTTATATATATATATATGTGTGTGTGTGTGTGTGTGTGTGTGTGTGTGTGTATTATATCATAAAATATACACATTTTATACACTTTTTGGCTAACAAATAGAATTAGTTTCGGTCGACCGTCCAATTTTATATTTTGCCTTATTATTTTATGTATCATAAACTTATTTTGAAAATTATATGCACATATGTAATTGGGAAAAATTAATTTTGGAACGTCGAAGATTGGGTTAATTGTCATGGAGTAATTTCAAAATTAATAGTCGATAAAATATATAACTTTTTATATGTATGTATATTATATACATATAATATATATATATTTAATATACTTTTTGGCTAGTGAATGCAATTAGTTTCAGCTGACCGATCAATTTTATATTTTGCCTTATTATTTTTTGTATCATAAACTTATTTAATTTAGAAAATTATATTCAAAGATTCAATGGGGAAAATTGATTTTGGAACTTGAAGATTGGGTTAATTGTCATGGAGTAATTTCAAAATTATAGTAAAATCATTCTTGTTATTTTGTATTTTTTTTTATTATTATACAGGCATGATTATGGGGAAACAAAAAAAAAGTTATGTTACTGATGAGGTTTAATGCGCAAGCTCAAATGGAGAATAGAGGAATTTACCGAAAAAAAATAAAAAATTAGACTATAATAAATTGAAAAAAAATGTTATGTTACTGATGAGGTTTGACGCGTCACCTCATATATAAAAAGGAGGAAATTCAACAAAAAATAATTTTAAAAAAATGATCTGAATTTACTCTTATTTTCTACTGTCATATGCCCTTACCATAAAGTTTTGAAACAATTAATAACTCAGATTATGAACTAATTTGACCTACTTTTAATTCAAAAATTGGCTATTCTCAATTGCAGATGCAATGATGATATAGAGATTGGGTATGTGAACTTTCAATTACTCAATCTTTGAAAAGAAAGACAGACAAAAAGAGCAAAAGCAAATGAAACTCAACCAATACATAGAAATTAGAAACCAAAGCCTACAAATTTGGATAAAGCATCGAATCTATATATCTTAGACATAAAAATGAGGTAGTGTTTTTTGTCCGATATTTTTTGTGGGGCAAATGACTAATCCAGATTCATATTACCGGGGCACATGAGCGAATTCAACCAGTGTCTCATCGAACTCTTAATCTTAAGGGTTTCAGGCGAAATATATAGTCGTTTCAACATATATATACATACATATTTAGAAATTTTTGCCAAGGTTAATAGCGTCCAGTAACCCCTCTTCTTTGTATATAGGTACGAGTTTGTAGGTGAGGCTCGTTAAAGAGGAAAGAATGCCCTATCCGAATGTTTTTTTATTCTTAATACTACCGGGACTCAAGATTTCGGGTTAAAATAGAGATTTTATCCATCTCATCACAATATTTAGGGCTAAAAATAAAATAATTATATCTTGGAAATGGAGAAAGTATTCATTCAAAAAGAAATAGAAAAAGAAAAGAAAGCAAAGCAAGAAAAAGTAACGATTGGCCCAAAAAGCCATTTCAGAACTTTTCATAATCAAAACACTTTTCTTTAGTAATCTTTTATTGCTTTATAAGTAATGAGTAGTAGTAAAAACGTTTGGACCACTCGCACACTAGAACCTGCAGTAGGATATGTAGTCAATGTTAAAAAGCAGCCGTTATTTCTGACGTTAATTGAAAAAAAGAAATATTTTGAAAACTAAAGGATTTAAAGGATGTGATCTAGAGGGTTGTGCATGGATCGGATTCGGATTTCGAATTTTGGATTACAATTACGAGAGTCCTGTGGTGTCAATATAGCTAAATCCATCAATTGTAAAGTTAATAACTTAGAGGAAGATGTAAAGGAAGTACTGACTATCCGAAATTAAAGTTTAATATTTATACATGCCCTAATAATTTCGAATCGGATCGGGTTACAATAATACCAATCTGAATCCGATCTGAATATCTGAAATTTTAATAAACACAATCCGAAATCCGAAATTGAGCGGATCTGTTTGGATTTCGGATATCCGATCCAAATGAACAGCCCTAATCTAGACGTTAATGAAACGAATTAAAATTATGAGCTTTCAAGTTTAATTTAACGGACAAAAATAACATGTGATTTTTTATTTTATTTGTCCAAATATTAATAGATAAAATTACCCGATATTTATGCTAAGGCGAGATAGCAAATCGTAGAATTTATCGAGGTATGCAAAAATATCGCGAGAGGTCTCGGATCGAACTTTGAGTATGGAATCGCCTTTGTTAGTACGCTTTATCCCACAATGTAAGATTTTTCGGTTTGAATCCGAATGTAGTCAGACCACAATATGAGTATCGAGAGCAACTAAAAAATAAAAAATTAAAAGGACAAAAGGAAAGTAAATTCGAGGTAAAGTCATAAGTGGGTAAAGATGATTTTGATATGATTAGATCACGTTATAGATGAAAACTGTGACCACGTTGCCATTCTCTTTTCTTTTTGGGTCACGTGAGCTACAGTCTCTCACTTTTTCTTTTTGGAATGGTGAGATTTTGTAAAATTATGTTAATTTATTGAATTCTATAATTATATGAAAGAATAATTTTTTCAGTTTTAATTCTTTTCTTCCTTTGGTCAAGCTATTAGAGTTTAATCAAATATCATCAATCTTTTGCCAACTAGTGAAAACTTTAAAATAATTACTAATCTTATTTCTCTTTCATTCTTATTGAATATGGAATAAAGTAAATTTATACAGATAAATTCAACTAATTTGAGATGGAAAGATAGTAATTGTAACTGTATTTAAGAAAAAAGATAAGTACATAGTATTTTTGCCGGATTATTTGCATCGTATAACCTGTTTTGAGGCCACTCGTTAAATGATGTCCTCGTTAGCCTGATGAGTTAAATTTCGCTTTTAAAAGTAGTCATACTAATTTTTATTTTTGAAGACAAATTTAGCCAATTGGGTTACAGAGATAAAATTTAAATAGTGGTCTCAAAAAGGCCATTTGTGCAAATGACCATTTTTGCCATGGTATCAGAGGCCCATGCTTTGTAATTGAAGAACTAACCTAAATAGCAGCCCACCCAATCACTTAAATTTGAAATAGCCAGTGTAGGTATGACATATGCATAATTTATATATTATATGTGTATAATTGTGTATAAGTAATGTATAATCTATGTATATGACTAAAAAAATAAATAATAAATATGACAGGCTATTTATGTAAAGATCCCTTTGGAATTAACATCAAGGGAATCTAAAAGCCCACTAAAGCAAGCTTAGGCCCGCCAATTTGGGCTTTGAGGAGGAACAAATAGTAGGAAGTTGGACTTCAAACCAAAATTATTTGTCAAAAAGTCACAGTTTGAACCCCAAATCTTTCATAAATTTGCAATCCAGCCCAATAGTTTAGAATCATACCAAACCACAGACAGAAAATTTATTTTATTTTCTTTTTTAATGCGATTCAACTATTGATGGAAACCTTTGTGTTTGTACGTAAATAGGCATCATTGGTGATAGTAGATTATAGAAAAATTCAACCTAATATTCCTTGTGGAAATTCTGAAGGAATCCAACTTAGATTCTACTATTTGCCTCTTAAGTGAATCTATTCACGGTATATATACTCAAGTACTAAACATGCAGGGCAGAGGTAAATATAACACGGGCTAGCTAGTTTTCGCATCGATAATTGAAAAATAGCCAGCATTTGCGAAGTCATTGAAAAATAGTCACTATTTTGCTGCAACACGAAAAGTTCCAGCATAATATACTGAAAATTGGTGCACATGTGTATGAACTTCCAGCATATTATGTTGGAACTCAGCACACGAAAAGTTCTAGCATAATATACTGGAGATTGGAGCACCTGTGTATGAACTTCCAGCTTATTATGCTGGAGCTCCAGTATATTATGCTGGAAGTTCACATGTAAATCTGTCTATTTTTGAATTTCAGCCGGGGCAGAGTTATAATTTGTGGGTTTGGCCGAACTCATCTATAAAATATGTACAATTATTAATTTAGAATTCGTAATTTATAAAATTATGATTTCCCAGTTCATCATTCTCTTTGTGTCAATCAAATAAATACTACTATCTCCGTTTCAGTTTATGTGTACCTATTTCCTTTTTGGTCCGTTCCAAAAGAATGACCCCTTTCTAAATTTGGAAATAATTTTGTTTAAAGTTACAATTCTACATTTAATGAGAAGCTTTTATAACTACACAAATACTCTGGGGCCCTTTTTGAATTGTTTAGGACCACAAATTTCAAAAGTCTTCATTTTTTCTTAAATTTCGTGCCCAGTCAAACAAATTCATATAAATTGGAACGGAGGGAGTACTATTTCTGCATTAGTTTTTGATTAGTTGTTTTCGTGAAGTATAAAGTACCAAGAAAAGCTTCAATGAGATTGGTCACCTTGGATAATGAAGAATAATTGTGATGCATGCCGGTCCAATAACATTTGTTTTTCCGGGGGGTGGGGGTGGGGGTGGGGTGGGGTGGGGTTATATCTTATGAATCAGAATATAATTGCAAAATATTTTTTTCCCGAAATTCGTGACTTTTTTGGTTTGCTGATGTATAAATTATAAGAGATTTATTGCTCTGATGAGAATAATATCTCCTTAGATCATCTCCAACCCTTGCCTTCATTTTTTCCTTCAAAATGGAGTAAAGTTACTTCAACCATTACTCCATTTTTTACTCCAAAAAAGAATATTTTATTTTATATTCTTCTCTCTTTTTAATATTATATTATTATCTTTTATTTAAATTTTATTTTCTTATTTCCATTAAAGAAATTCTATCTTTTTTCTTTTTTACATATTCATCACATATATTTTAATATAAAATTATTTTATACCATAAATTTTTAAATAATATAATTTGTAAGCAAATATTATAGATTATATATATATTAACGGATAATTCAAATAAAAGTGAAATCATTGAGATACAAGATAATTAAATATATATTACATTATGATAAAATTCAGATTAAATATTACATAAATATTCAACTTCCACCTCTAGTATGCTCTCATAAATGAAATTAATTTACATAAAAATAACTTATAATAAAATTAACTTATAATTTTACATAAAGATAATAAATGCACGAAAATTAATTTATCAAAATTATATGCCAAAATTAAGATGTAAAATTAATATTATAAAGATATTACATAAACATAAATTAGGTATATATAAAGAGATAAATTAAAAGAGTTAAATAATAAAAATAATAATGAAGTAAGGATGAATAGTAATGGATGAGATGAATAGTGTTACTCCAAAAGTGTCACTCCAAATTTGGAGTAACACTATTCATCCCCTATTTTGGGGGCAAAAATGGGGGAGCATTGGAGCCGCATTTTGGCAAAAAAGAACTGCATTTTGGAGAAATGGGGAGAGTTGGAGATGCCCTTAATGAAAAAAAGAAGAAGAAAAAAGAATAATGTGAGAATAACCTTTTTGAATTTATTTGGGACTCTTTATTATGAAAAAATTGATATAATTGTAAGACATTTTCAATTCATCCTTAATCAGAGATCTCATGTTCGAGTTGTGGGTATGAAATCACCTTTGGTGTGGAACTTCTCGGCGCACATTTGAATTTAGTCGGACCCCCAATGCGGATACCGAATGACGGATAAAAACCAAAAAAAAAAAACTTTAAGATGCAACGACTAAAACAAGAAAGTCCATCAAATTGTTAATACTAAAGTAAGTAGCCGTTAGATTTAAAGGACTTTCACTCTAAAAGTCATAATAATAATCTCATAAAATATTGTTGAAGTATAAAATAATAGGCTAGATTTTGGATCCTATATTCTTTTGTATGTGGATAACTCTTGAAGATTAAGGGTGTGTTTGGTTTCAATTTTATATTGTCTCTTTAAATAATTAGGAAATGAGTTTTTCTCCTATTTGCTTTCACATAAGAATACATAGTACATAGGAATTAATAGCAACAAAGTTTCAAGATTCAGTCATTCTGTTATAAAGCATGATATATGTCTTTAAATTATAAGCGGAGTCAGAATTTAAAATTTATAGATTCTGAATTAGTCACATAACCTATAACTCGTCTTAATTATTGGGTTCGTAATTAAATATTTATACATATTTAATAAATTTTCTAGTATAAATATATTTAGACAAAAATGACTGAAGTCGATCGAATTCGCGCCTAATATTCTAGCTCCGTCTCTGATCAATTCCCTCTCTACATGTAGGTACTAGTAATTGTCTTCTCATTATTTAGAATTTAAATTATATAAATATTTTCTCTGTTCATGGCAATGTTAACGTGCAATGTACCTAGACGTTTTTAGTCACAAAAGAAAAACATGGAAAATAACAAAGAAATTGTCAAAGTCAAGGAGCACTGACCACTATCCTTGATTTGTAAATGTAAAGATAATACTAATATCATTCTTGACTTGAGCAAAAAAGCTCAAAGCAGGAGCGGAGCTAGAATATTAGTTACGAGTTCGGACGAACTTAATAAATTTTACTTAGATCATACATTTGTATTAGAAGATTCATTAAAATATATATTATATAAATAATAAGTCTGAACTCAGTAAAAGCTATGAGTTCAAATGTTTAGTAGCAACTGAATCCATAAACTTCAAATTTGGACCTTCGCCTACGCCTCAAAGAAATCCTAAAACCAGGGAGCTAAGTAGACGGAAGGGGTTTCAACCGAACTTCCTTCGCCGAAAATTACATCGTGTATATAAGGTTAATATTTTTTCATGTATATATATATTAAGATGTTGAATCCCCTTAACTTTTTCGCGTGTTTAATTTTTTATTTCTTAAATTCTATCAATAAAAATACTTGTTCCGTCACTGCCCAAAAAGCTTGGTCGTTTAGGCGTAGAAAAACGACTAACTGCCGAAAGTCTTTGTTACTGTAATTTTTGAACCAAAGTCAATAAAAATGATTTCGTAGTGTTTATAATGTAGTAGTATATACACACTAAAGACATTCTATTAAAGTTGCATATCCACAATTTTAAATACTATCTTCGTTCACTTTTACTTCACGTTTTGACTTTTTAATACCTTCAAGAAATAATGATTGACATGATAATTTTATCACAATAACCCTATTAATTGAACCAAATTTTCAAATAATTTCTGAAGAAGAAAATACTCCAAAGAACAAGATAATAAAAGATGACTTTAATGGACTTTTGTATTTAACGAATGGGGATAGTGAAGAATTCTGTGAATTCCAATATTGAGTATTGGAAAGCTACAATATACCATTATTTATTTAAGAAATGTTAGTTAATGAATTAAGGATAAAACATGAAAAAAATTATCTTCTTTTGATATGCGTAAAGTAACAAGTAAAAATAAAAAGTTATTTTTAGTATATCTGACAATTAAAAGTAAATACAATAGTAAAATACTAATGTCATTCTTGACTTGACCCAAAAATAGAAAAGTTTCCAAAAACCTTGGTCAGTTATGCGTAGACAAATGACTAACTACCTAAAGTCTTTATTATTGTAATTCCTTTTTCTCTGTTTTTTCCCTAAGTCAATAGAATGATTTGGTAGTGCTTGTAATGGGGTGTACTCGAGAACCATTACATTAATGTGGCAAATAGCCAAGAAACTTGAACCTTCAATAGAATATTTTGAACGTTACAATCAGATGCCGACTTAAGATTTGAACTTTATGGGTTCGAGATTATAATTCTTTTAAGTTATTGAATTTTAAATTAATTATTTATACATATTCATTGAATTTCTTAATATAAATACAGAGTTTGAACAAAAGTTACCGGGTTCAACCGAACCGGCAACTAACACTGTAGCTTCGACCGTCGTCACAACATATACTAAATAGTAATGGAAGTTACAGTAATAAGATTTTTGTTCTCATTTAATTCATTCTATAACTCTTGTTTCATATTTTAATATTTTTATATTTAATCTTCTACTTGACAATGTCTTCCCCTCGGCCAATTGGTTCCAAACAAACAAAAAAGGAAAATATGCTGCAGTATACTTTTGAACACCTCGAAATAATAAATTGAATCACTTGATCTCAAAAGTCTATTTTACTAGTAGCAATGGTGTACATAAGTTGGGTTACCTAAATTTTTTCATTTATCAAACCAAATTAATAGTGTCCGTATGCTAAATTTATAAGCCAAACCAACAAAACTTATTTTTTTTCAATCTTGATTTTTTGCAGTTTTTTTTTTTTTTTGTTTTCTAGATTTTTTCTGTCCTGTAAGGTCCTCACATCATAAAATATGTAATTAGTGCTCCAAATCAAATCAAACATTACTAGGTTTTTTTTTCGATTTGAATTATATTGTGGGTTTGGTGCGATTTATCGATTTTTCTTATACACCATTATTTACCACCATGGGAAGAAAAAAAAAGACTAAATGAAAGTAAAACGTTTTGTCAAGACTAAATATAATAATTAAATGTAAACGTAAGAGAAAAATATGTCCACTATAAGCCTATGAATCCCATAATCGAATTATTCAAAAATATGCTTAAAATGGAGATGATTGACCTATTCAAAAAGTAAAAAAGAACAAACGAAAGAATTGACTCAAGTGAGGTATATATTTAGTGTTCCAAACCAACCGGCATCTCTTTAACCAAATTGATAGAGTTAAAGATGTTGGTCAATTTATTGTTTCACACATAAAAACTATAAATTCTGTAGTGGTAAAGGAACACAACTAAAATAACAAACGTTTTAACTTTTTATATATATATACACACACATATATACATTAATAGATTTTCAAATATAAATATAAGGTCTAATTAAAATTTTATTGGGTTTGCCCATACCCATACGCTATACTCTAGCTTCGTCCTAGTTACACGCCATATTTTACTTAGACCTTATATTTATATTAGAAAATCTATTAATGTATAAATATTTACTTGCAAGTTTAGTTCTGTGGTAAGTTCAGAACACATAAACTTCAAATTTTGACTCCACCTCAATGTGTAAAACTTTTTGCACTATATATCAGAGGTCGTTAGGTAGCGTATATAAGAATAGTACTGAATAAGGTGTATTAGTAATGCTGAGATTATTTTTTATCGATTGTTTGGTTTGGTACATTAAATATTTTAAAAGGACACTTTTGTATTTATACATGCATATCCATATATTAATAATAATAATAATAGCTAATCCCATGATTTGCTATGCATAAGAATAATACCGAATATGGTGGATAACAGTTGAAAAATACTAGCAGACAAAGGATTAATAATACAAAGCTAATACACATATTATTTAGCCTATTGCATCAAGGAACTTGACTTATTTTCTAAATTAGTAATCATACTTCTATATTTTGTGGAAGTTACTTGTAAATTTAGGTGATATGATAGTGTAATTTCCTTCTATCCACGTATGGGAATTATATTCAACAATAAATATAAAACTAAGTAACTTGTGTTAGGAGGAAAACTAAACGGGACTTAGTTTTACTTTGGTATAAGTGGTAGCTCAAAATTTATAAAGAAAATCCAACCTAGTATAAAATTGATAGGAAGTATTTTAATTGAAGACCTGATATTTACTTTTTCTTGACATTAAGAGACAACGAAAATGAAAACGTCTCAATCTCAAATTAATTGGAATCGATATATGAATACTTTATAGTCATTCTATATTTGAAAATATCATACTCCTCTACTTGTAAATAATTTGCATTTAAAATAAAAATACGATAAATAAAAGTAGATATTACATTTTCAATAACATTTAGTCTTTAATAGAAGCAATTCGTATATGTTGAAAGCATAAACATCTCATCATTACCCATAAGCTAATTTTTTGGGTTGAATAAGATTCAAGATCCGTTTTCTTAACATGTATCAGAGTCAGACTCATCTTTATTTTTTGTTTACCCGGTGTTAAGCCCTATGTTATATTATCCATATATACAAGATGTCTAGTCCTAGGCGTGCAAAGACAATATCGAGCTTCTTTCCATATACACATCTACTTGCTGGATTATTTAGGTGTTTTTGGTCAAGATGACCCTTGACACCCCCCCC
>AWOL01S0034886.1:72879-89925 GCA_000715115.1 Nicotiana otophora
AAAACCAGTCCAGCCAGCAAATTGCGCTGTATATTTTTTAAGATAAAATTAATCAAATAGATATTGCAAGAAACTTTAGTGAAGAAACCTTCGACCTCTTTCATCTTTTATTTTAGTTCTTGTATAGTTCCTCGAAACCATGCATGTTTACTAGTGTATTTAATAATGCTTCTATTTGTTAATTATTAATTCCTCTACTTATTCAAGTTACGATATCAAAACGCGTAGATATATTTCATATGACTAAAAACACAAATGGAATCCTCTTTTTTTTCCTTCTATAAATACATCTTTTATTTACTCTCTCAAAACATAAACCAATAAATAGCATTGTCTTGATTCCAAAGCTAAGCGAAGAATTATTATTCTCTCTTCTCTCATTTTCACACACTCACATAGTGATTGCCATCTATGCCACAAAAGCCTTTAGTGGTCTTATTGGCGCATACCACGATATAGTAAGAGCTAGATCGTTCCCCGTTTTAGGGCGCCTTACTATTCTTTCGTAAAAACTCCTGAAGTTACGTCTTTCAGTACTGAAACTCCAATCAAGTAGTTGAGATAAACTACTGAAAAACCTCTTAAGTTTCGTCTTTCAGTACTGAAACTCCAGTCAAATAATTGAGATAAGCTACTCTCCTTATAGAAAAACTCCTGAAGTTACGTCTTTTAGTACTGAGACTTTCTGCTTTAGGCGCTCTTTGAGAATGAAGATTGAAGAGGAGAAGATTAAGAGATATGCTTTGTTGTTAGCTGCAAAGGATTCAGATTATGTGAAGAAAGTATATGGAGGATATTTTAATGTATTTTTGGAAGCTTTAGGTGAAGAAGGAGAGAAATGGGATTTGTTTAGAGTGGTTGAAGATGAATTTCCAGATATGGCTGAGCTTCAAAATTATGAAGGATTTGTAATTAGTGGAAGTCCTTTTGATGCATATGGGAATGAGCATTGGATTCTTAAGCTTTGCATTCTCTTACAAACTTTGTTTTTTATGCAAAAGAAAGTTCTTGGCATTTGCTTTGGCCACCAGGTATGTCAAAAGAGTGTAATTACTCTCATGTCACTTACAAAATAATTACTTGTAACCATGTACATTAAGTGTAATTAGTAATCTGAAAAATAAGATAGGTTATCTACTATTACAATAAGCTAAAATTCATTATCAAGATAAACTATTTTTACATAGTGAGTGTATTAAATCCATGTAAAAACAAAGATAGCAAAAATCCTTCCCCAACATATTGGAAATGAATAGTGATAATATTTTCTAAGAATAAATTAATAAAATCATCCAACAAGTTGGGTAAAGTACATATACCAAAGTGTAAAGGACCACATTGCACACTTGCATCTCTCAACAAAAAAAAAGTATGTTTTTTTTGGATTTTCACTCGGTATTTGGTGCGTGCATTGGGCGCAATTAAATTCAGATTCGCACAAAAAAGTCTCACATTATGGGGCCAAGCGCTCCTTAATAAATGCAATTTAATAAAAAGTACTTGCATCTTGCTCTATAAGGAAGAATTTTGCTTTTGTCCAAAGAGAATTTAAATATCTAATAACATGTATACTCAATTTTCATATTTATAGGTTCTGTGTAGAGCTTTGGGTGGAAAAGTTGGAAAAGCTTGCAATGGTTGGGATATTGGACTAAGGAAATTAAGCATTGTGAAGAACTTCTCTACACATAGTTTTCTTAGTGATTTGGATGAAATCCCACCTGCACTTTCAATCATTGAGTGTCACCAAGATGAGGTATATATCTCTATATTTCTATTGTGAAATCATATTTGTTATGATCCTTGATCGGAAGGTATGGAGGTCGAAGATTAGAGTAGTAGAGTATGTAGTTTAGGGTGTTCATAATAGTAGTATTGGCACGCAGTCTCAATTTTCGTTGGTAGTAGGTTTTTGTTATTTTCTTTCATTGTTGACCACCTTACTATCTTGTTGTTTTATCCTGCTTTTATATGCTTTTTTGGTACTGTCCCTTCTTGTCTATATTTTCATTAATATGGTGCTTATACTTTCCTGAGTCGAGGGTCTATTGAAAACAACCTTTCTATCGTCACAAGACAGGGGTAAGGTCTGCGTACACACTACCCTCCTCAAACCCCACGATGTGGGATAATATTGGGTATGTTGTTGTTGTTAAAATCATATTTGATCTAGGGTTCTAGCCTATTGCCAGAGAAGGATCTGTCTCGCGTATGGTCACTGAACTTTATCTATTGAAATTGTAAAGTGCTAAAACTATTTTTGTCACATTAAAGACCAGTAAAGTTCAAATTTCTAGTGTCGGGTTATGACATGCTACTCGCCATGTTGTTGTTTTGCCTAATAGCAAAGTCAGAATTTTCATTAAGGAGTTTAATCAAAGTATATAAAAGTAAAATACGGAAGTCAATATGCATATAAGAAATAATTTTACCTACTTACACGTGTATTTTTCCCGCGAAGGCTATAAGGTGGCTCGGCCGCTGGTTTTGCCACTCTGTAAATTCCCAAATCCAATTCTTTTCAATCAGTTATGACTTATAAACAGGTGTGGGAAGTGCCAAAGGGAGCAGAAATTGTAGCAATTTCAGAAAAGACTAATGTGGAGATGTTCACAATGGGAGATCATATATTAGGCATTCAAGGCCACCCTGAATATACCAAAGATATACTCTCTAATCTCATTGATCGTCTCCTTTCCAATGGTTGCATTGAGGTATATTAATTTAATTAGAATAATTTTTTTATAATTATATATTTTTGTTTCATGGTTTTGTTACTATTTCATGTTTTCTCTTTCTCATCAATTTTGTATTTTTTTTCTTTATATATACAGAGTGGATTTGCAGAAGATGCAAAATCTAAGCTTTATAAAGCTGAGCCAGATAGGAAATGTTTGGAAAGGATTTGCAAAAAGTTCCTCAAAAGAGAGTTGGAATTTATCAATATTCCTGGCAAAATATGATCTTCAGAAATTGACTTTTCTTGCTTCTATGTTTATGTATCGATTATTCATATAATAATCGAAATAATCAAGTGTAATGCAGACTTAAATTAACTAAAGGTTATTGATACTTTTGTATACTTTTTAAAATCAAAAACATGTTGTGAAATGGAATTCTATAATACATCTTAGAAAATTTATCGGCATTATAATGAAATTTAATTTCTTTCTTGTTATTTCTTTTTCCTTTTCATTTCGGAGTTCAAATATAATTAATGATTGTTCTTATTAAAATGTCAAATAATATGACAAGATTCATCTGTGAGCCATGATCTCCACCAATACGAGTACATCTGAATAAGAAATCTTTATTTTTACACATATATAAAAGGTATATAAATTTTAAATAGGTATTTGCTAGTGCCTCGACTAATCAGGATTTGCGTCGTCCAAGCTCCCAAATCTAAAATTTTGGAAAGAAGGCAAAAAATAGTCCATTGACTCAGATAGTGATTATTATATTTCACATAATTAAGTTTAGTACGATGTGATGTGAGCACATTTCTAGTGGAAACTCAATATCCAAATATTCCCTTCTCAAACAATGGATACCACACATATGTCTTTCTTGGATAAATATGTTCTCTCCTTTATAAATAGGTATTGATGGAATAATATTAGTCATATTTTAAGTGGTTGGATGGACGGTTATTGGAGTTAATTTTTCTTTTCTATTTCTCTGGTTGGAGAGATATCATTCTATATAATGTAGAGACGGATCTAATATTTAAAGTTTATTGGTTCGTACATCGACCTTAAGTTATATATAATAATAGTTGTGTTAATAGTCAAATATTTATAAATATTTACTTAAAGAAAAAAAAAGTATAGTTTACTGTATGAAGTGGTCAACATTTGCAGCTCAAATTTTCTAGAAATTCCATTTGTTGCAACATATTGAAGATTGGTGAACAGTTCTAGGAAGACTTGAGAGGATTTGACTTTAATGAAATTCCTTGACTGTCTTCTTTCTTAGTATAATCACTAAAATTTGACTTTCTTTCTTTTTCCATTGCTTTCCCTTTCATAGTTCGAAACACTAGTGCCAAAAGTGGGAATAGTCTCTTTAGAATAATATAAGATAAATTTTCTCGGACTTATTCTGATATATTTGATATGGTTAAATACACAAAAGCTCTTATACAGTATAAATAATATGACCTAGTTTCGTATACACTCCCTATTTTTAAAAATCAAATACTTACACCCTATACTATAAAAATTTTACACTTTCACGCTAAATGAGGTATATTTGTAACAAACTATATCAAAATAAAATTATTAAAAGACAAATAAAAGGATTTAACATATTTATTTTTCAGAATTTTTTTAAAAAAAGATAAATATTCTTGTTGAAATATTTTATTCACGCCTTTAATTAAAAAAGATAATAAATATTTTTTTGAAACATGTATCTTTCGAAACTCATAAATATGAAATGAGTCAAATGATACTCTTTTATTTTTATTGAAACATAGTAGTTTCATGATCAAGACGAAAAGAAGCTTTTAATAGAAGAGATTGAAATTCTATAAATCATAGAACTTAATGAAATCGTGAAAATAAATTTCAATCTCACCGATGGAGGGATCAGGGATATTAGGAGAAGGAGGAAGGTGATGATCATCACTTTGAATGCTTGTTTTGAAGCTATAGCAAGAAACTTAGTAGCATATGAGCAAAGGCCGATATAGCCTTTTGCTACGAGTTTATCTGAACCCAAAACTTTCGACATAAAATATAGATATATATGTAAATACCTACAGAAAGATTAGATCTGAACTCATAATTTTAACAGTACAATGAATTCAGTGCAATGTACATAAAAGAGCTACAAATAAACTAATGTTGCTATTACAAAAATGGACAAGATTAATTCGAGATTTATTCTACAGTACAATTCTCAAAAAGAATGGTCAAGTATGTATAATCAAAAGAATAGCACAATTTGGCATATTATCCTTTTTTTTTTCTTTTGTCCAGTACTTTGGCATATTATCATTTACAAGTCCTAAAATCAAACAATACTCCCATGGGAATTTAAGGAAAATTTGCAACAAAACACAGTATATAGGAATTGAGAAATCAAACATTGGAGAAAAAGAAAACCTTTTACAAATGGATATAAGGTCAAAAGAAGGGGGAGGTGCACAAACAGCCATTTCTTGGATGTTATTCAGAGCTTAGCCAATACTTATTTTGTCCTGAAATTTTGGACTAAAAATCTTAACTTCGGATATTTTTGTCCCAAAAAATTGAACTGTAATTATGAAATTCGGAACGTACCGGTTAATTCTAAATAGCAGCTCTTCCACCACCAATCCTTTAGCCTATCTCATTCTGTGGTTTTAGTTTTCATGTACAATTCCAATTCCATTTTGTTTGTTCAGTGTATAAAACCATGAGAATAAGGACCAAGAACAATGGAAGTAAGAAATAGGGGATCAAATTACTTGAGATATTTCACCAAAAATATCAGGACATGATTCCCATTTACCAGTTTCTCTAGCTTCCCAATATCCTCCTTTATATTGATATGTATCACTACCTTTTGGTTTTGCGAACCATCTTGGTTTCCAGCCTCTTTCCTGCATCTTTGATGCCTGCATATACAAAATCTTGATTACTGTCTAAATACTACAACAACAAACAACAACAATGCTTCAATCTTAAGCAAGTTGGGGTCGACTATATGAATCTTCA
The DNA here is from genome assembly GCA_000715115.1 of Nicotiana otophora. Lineage (NCBI taxonomy): Eukaryota > Viridiplantae > Streptophyta > Magnoliopsida > Solanales > Solanaceae > Nicotiana > Nicotiana otophora. Next base: position 78,585 of record AWOL01S0034886.1, read on the forward strand.
TTATTCATGTCGCTCTATTTAGGCTCATTCTGTCCAACAACAACAAAAACTACCCAGTAAAATCCTACAAGTGGGGTCTGGTCATTCTGTCCAATATAATATAAAATATTATTTTTAATAAAATCAAGAAACTCTCTGAAAAAGGAAAAAATTCCTCTAGCACAAAGATTTCTCAATATTTTCTACTAGCAACCATTGGATCGATACTAAACATTAACAGAAGCGGATCCAGAATTTTAATTCTATGGGTTCTACATTTATGGTTCTTAGTATTGAACATATTGTATTTTTAAATTTATGGGTTCAGACCCACTATGTATTGCAATTTTAGTGAATTTTTAAACTAAATTAATATTCCGTGTCGAAAATACTGGGTTGGGTTCAGATGAACCCCGTACTATAACTCTACATACGCCTCTGTAAACATACTATCATGCCTAAAGCTTAATCCCAATTAATCTGTATCGTCTGTATAAATCTTTTTCTTCCCTTATGCCCTATTTTTTATTAGGCCTGTTTACTATCTCAATATTCCAACGAGAAAGAAACAATTGCCTAAAGATTTGGAGATACAAACATGGATTATTATCCAGAATGGTAAAATATTGTAAAGCAAATGATGATGTTCGTTAGTAAACTAATTTTTGAGTAAAAGATGCTTTTCTAACTTAGATGTGAAGCAAACATATAAAAGGAATGATCCTAGTTCAAGAGTTAGTAAGTTCCTCCAAGTTTGATATTGTACATCCATAGAATATTAAGTGAGTAAATACTGATTCATTTGGATGCCTCATAAATATAACCAGGTTATAAGCATGCTAATTACCTTGTTACCTCGTTATAAATCAAGCTAGCGCTTATATTAAACAGTAAACTGGTTGGTAATCACAACTGATATCTGACAAAACCCAAAGTCTAACCATGCTTATTAGAATGTCAATATTGAAGAAAATAACTATTTGTCTCACCTCGCGTTGCCTCTGTTCTAACCGCAACTTTTCTGAATCAGCCATGTCATATTCTCCATTTTCAAGAAACCTTTGGTCAGGTCTCAGCCTTGAATCTGTTGGTGGCAACCTTTGCTGTGTGCAGATACAGAGGTAAAGTACTGATATTAGAATACATTTGAAAGATATGGATGTCCATGACACAAAAAAATGACTTGTCTATTAGAATATCCCTTTACCTTAAGCTCAGGGGAGAGCTCATTCAAGGTGATTGCAAAACGCGTAAAGTTGTACTTTGTTTGGTAATTTGATGGTTTGCTCCGCTTCCAAAGCAAATGGGACTTCGATTCAGAATCTTGTCCTACATCTTCTGATGAACTATCGCCCATGGAGTAATGCAAACTCTCATCCCATTTTCCAGATATTGTTGCCACTCTTTTTCCATTCTTATCATGTATGACTCCATGTACCTGCAAAAATAATTTGAAATGAGATGATTGATGGAAACTTAACCATCCTTTTAGAATAATATCCACTCGTATTACACTACGGAATTTCCCTATGGAATATCCACTCATATTACATTACAAACCACGGCAATAATATGTCTACTAAGAGCAGAGGTTAACTTAAGTTCTCCATTCATCCTGCCACAAAAAAAAGTTCATGCTTGACTTGGCATGAAAATGAAGACAAAATAGTAAAAATGTGGTATCCGGGTAACTTTTTAATTTGTAACAAAAGAAAAGGAAAAGTAAGAGCCATGTGAACTTCTTGGATTATACCAGGTACGATGAAACTTTCTTTTTTGGAAACCAGGATATTTTGGGAAGGTCTAGAAAGAAAAGGAGGACACTCAGTTTGAAATTACGTACTATTTCATCCCAGTGTATAACTAAGTAGTGCTGATTCAGCGGTCGTGTATTCGTGGTAGAAACAATGAACAGAACAACAGAAGAAGAAAAGGGGAGGAGAGTAGTGGGTGGGTAGCATGCTTTGGACCAACAATGATTTTGCACTATTGTGTGCTTTCAAAGTTAATATATATTCTTGGTTTGGAGATTTTCTGGGGGAGAATAATTGATGGGTATATACCTTGGAGGTGGGAAATGCCATATACAGCACAACAAGAATTGTTGATTTAGCTCTATCTCATCTTAGTCATGTAATTATATCCAAATTTCAAAGAAAAGATATGTAAAGCAAGAAAGGAGAAAATGTCGAAATAAAAGTTTGAAGAGTGCATCTCTAGATTTGTGGCAACTATGGGCAAGAAAGAATGAGAAGCATGGTTCGACTAACACAGAAATCCACAGAAGAGAGATATATATAACACCAAGGACCACATATATATACTATATGTTGAATCCCCATAACTTCTTTGTGTATTTATTTCTTTAAATTTTGACTCTCCTTAGTGAAAATCCTAGCTCTGCCACTAGATGAGGGAGTACGATAAAATTTGGGGCTGTTTGAGTCCTTCTAAAGTTAGCATTGAGTAAGAAAGTATGCAGCATTTTAAACCAAAATCACCACAAAAAAGTCTATGAGCTCCAGATATCATCATCCAGCAGAAGATCACAAGAACGCTTATTGAATTGAAACCAATACTGTGGGAAGAAGACAAGCACTGATAAAGTGAAAATACTGCACCTGGTGAGGATTTCTTTCCACAATAGACTGCTCCTTAAATTTTAGCTTGCAGGAGTAATCTCGATTCCCTCGTATATACATCGTACCATAGTGGTCACAATAGAGTTTTCCTATAATGATGTTGTAGATGGAAGTCGTAACCTGATATAATTCAGTTTAACAGTTCAGCAGCAAGCGCGACAAAAGGAGTTGCAGTCTTTTCAGTATAATATACATACCTTGTTCCACTGAAAAACTTCTCCATCGTCGAACTCCAAGGTAAGGACACCAACAGGGTCAAGTTGAATTGATCTACCCCAGAACTTACTTTTTAAATTTGTATCTCCCCAAAATTTCCAACCTCGACCCGCACAGAGGCATGCAAGAATCATGGGGTGATGACTAACCTATGTCAACAGGAAATACTTTATTACACATTCAGAAAAGAAAGCATGCCAATCTATTCCCTTGTGCCATTAATTTCTGTCAAAATGATTAACTGATAGCCGCAAAAGGGAAATAAACAAACCTTTCTATTGCTAATTTACGTAATAATGAGCATTGGAGATTTGAGAATGGTATACAAATAATAGTTCTATTTGCCTTGTAGTCTGACCAAATGTGAACAAAACATGGACTTATCAGAAAAATTTCCAATTTATTCCTCCTCTTCCTCTAATCCTTCCGCTCGTCTAATTTTCGATATTACTCTTTGCTTCAACTCTAGTCCTATCTCTTGCCTTAGATGCACCTCCGTTTTTACATATCTGTTAGACACTACCTCAAAATGATATCAACAGAAAAATTCCAAGGTGCAGCTGAAGGCAAAAAAGAGGAGCAAAATGACAACCTTTGGAAGAAATTTTATTTAATCCTCGGAAAACTATCAGGAAATGAATGCTACAATTTGATAGTAAAATGAAATATATAACACTACTTCAGCTAACATTCAGAAGATGATGTTTGCATCAGGAAAAGAATCCTTTTAGCCCCTTGCATGTTTCTACATGTGTATAGTAAGTCCATATTTGGAGAATATAAGCAAAAGACAATGATCTCTATAAGTAAAAGGGGACCATTTAAAACCAGCTACTTTTAAGAGTACCTTTTCTGAGATGAAACGTACTCCCTTGTCTGGGTAATCAGCTTCATATGTCTCTCCTAGTAACGGATTAAATGGCTTGTAAATTCTTCCATCGGTCGAAGCATATCCAGATACAGCAAATGCAGCAATGCTAAGAATCCTCATAATGCTATTTCCCTACAAAGTTTTGCTAACAAAAGTGGTTACATGCGAAAAGATGGCAAACTATGACATGCATAACAGGTGACAGAATCCCGAAGAGAAAGTATTTACAGCAGCAGAGTATTGCTTAATTAATTATCGTCTGAATACGAGTTAATAGGTTCCTGATTTCCAATCTAATGATTGGAAAATAGAAAAATACTTTAAGAGAAAAAGTGTCAAATACTACCTTTTATCTTTCTACTAATTGCAGGCAACAGCGAGTAAACTTTTCCACATGTTCAATTTTAAATTTACAAAAGATGAATACTTTTTGTTAATATTGTCATCTATAAGAGGAAATAAGCAATCATTGTGAGTATGCCAACTGAAATATGGGGATCCTCAAACTAAGGAGAAAAGAAGACAACTCAATTAAATTTCATAAATTACAAATTTCCCAACATTTTATTAATCCTTTGAGCTGCAAGCATTAGGTTGGATGAATTTTTAACAGCGATACTGCCAAATATAACAAGAAATATATGATGTATAATAAATGCATGGAAACAACGAAGAAAGATAAACATAAAGATAAAAGGCCCACAAAACGATTACCGTTTTTCCCCATTCATAAGCTTGGTCAAGAAGGTAAGAGTATTCAAAATCTTCAAAACATCTCTGCAAAGAAGAGAGTGGCTCATTGAAGAACACTGGTAGACAAACTTTAGTTAGATCCTTGCCGATATTATCTTTGATCATTGACCAAAGGCTTACTCCCTTTTCCTTCTGAGATGGTTCTGGCAATTTCTTTCTCCGCTTAACATAAGGATAATCAGATGTGGCAAATCTAGTACCAGAACTAAGACCATCCTCAGAAGGATGGAACTCTATGACTGCAGAATCAAATGATGATCTTCCATCATCAGAATCGGTGCTTCTTGTGGAACTCGAAGAAAGAATATCTTTAGCATCAAAAAATAAGTTATCAGCATCTACATCATCATCACTTTCCTCCTCTTCGTTGTCAGATCCACTTACACTTCCTCCTAGAAATACTACCAGATGAAAGACATTTAGTAAGTAAACTTTCTCCAAATGGTAAGAGATACAAACTGAAAAATACAATAAGTGAAGTTCAAATAGTTGCACTGCAGCAATGAGAAAAACTGTCTAACTATGCATACCTCTGAATTTATCCAGGGATACTTCAGAAGAAGTTTGACGATCTTTTGCTTGTCTGTGACCCTCATCAATGAGAGTGTTCTCGAGGTCGACTTTTTCTGTCTGTGGGTGGGAAGAATAAGAGCAGTTTTAGTGCATCATAAAGCACATGAGTCTCATATGTGACTCTGAGGTTCAACTAAGCAGAATTCAACAAACAAATTGTAAGTACCTCAACTACAACCTAAATTCAATATCGTAAAAGGTCATAATGGCTTTCAGATTGACACCAACATCGGGATTCAGCAAGTAAATCAAATAAAAATAAGTTCAACTGGCATTACTGAAAACATAGAAGAAGAACCATTTTGGGGCTTAAAGAGAGAAGATATGCGCTCGTTTTGCTTATCTGAGATCTGATATTTAGTAATTCCAGTTGTACGTCAAATGCATAGAAACCTTTTGTTACCTAAATTGCAGTAGTAGTACACACCAAAAGCAGACATTATTCAGCCGAAACTCTCGTAAGTCATAAAAATGCTGGTATGTTCCAAATAACTTCTTAATCATGATTTTTCATTTTATTAGACAGAGAAAAGCATTTCCATTTTGCTGTCGAGAAAGAAGCTAATCTGGCACCTGATGATTTCTCATGCAATACAACGACATATTCGGACAAGCTTTAAATTTTAGTAACTTTTAGCCCATTATAGAAGGATGTTACTCCTGCCTTTGCAAATAATAAGTCATACACTTTCCACTTCCTCTCCTCTCCTTCAGCTGGTCTTTTGTCATCGTTTTCTCATTTTTCCTCTGTCTAACTTTACCAGAGCCACTACAATATATTTCATTTTAAAGTCAAGATTCACTCCTGTCTTCCCGTTCTGTTCTAATTTGTTCCCTAATTATGAGCCCTCCCCAAAAAAGATATATCTACACTATGCAATTTTCTTCTTTCTATTCCGTTCTATTAACAGAACTAACAGTGTAAGTGCTCCAATCAGCTCCTGAAGTTGAAGATAACAGAAGCTTCTTCTTGTAGTGATAATCTGATTGCACCATCCTCATAACCAGAATTGGCACTGCTTGGAACTTCAAAGTGCTCTTCTTAATGTTACTCCGAAACAAACTCTCGTAAAAGCTTAAGCTTAAGAGCTTTATCCATAAGTAATGAAAGGAGACTTTTAGAAAACCCTCATGCCTTCTCTGGAGACAGAGATCTTACTGCTACCTCCGAGTCTGACAATCTAGTCTTCTAGGCTTTTCGCTTTTAGAATCCTCTTTCTCTTTGATCCTTCATGCGTGAAGAATCTGTACTAAATAGGTAGGGGTAGGACCATCTTGTTGCACTTCAAGCTCATCAACTTCTGCAGAAATGTTTTTTAGTTCTTCTCATCTAGCATGTAATCGTAATCCAGGCCTGATGGTAATTCAAAGAAAACCCAGTAATTGATGACCGCCAGCTTTATTATTAAGGCAGAAGCAAAGCATGAACCATATTCATCAGTTAATTAGCTAAGTCAACTAGAATGGAGATTCAACAAGAGTACAGCCGAAGAAATTTCTTACAATATGCTGTAGAGTCAAGAAAGAAACTCCTTAGACTAGTTCAATTCAATTGAGCGTAAATGTAATATATCTCTCATCAGCCAAACACTTCGTGTGAAATTGAAGTTTTCCTATTCAGTTTCACAACAAAATAGAATTCAAGATATGTTTGAAGTTTTCTCTCATTGACAAGACTCTTCAAGTGAAGGATTTATGCTCTATTTGCTACTAGTATTTTAGATTTTTTCACCTAAAGTGCACTTGTTGTAAGCCATACTCTATTATGAGAAGCGCTAGTGTTTATACAACTCTTCAAACCAAATTGAAGTCATCCACTTTGGTGTAGACCAAAATAAAATTCAACATTTGAAACTTTTTTCTCATTGACGAGACTCTTCAAGTGAATGATTTTTGCTCTATACTGCTACTAGTTAAGATTTTTCCATACAGAGCATTCCTTGTGGGCTATTCTATATTATGAGAAGCACTAGTGTGAATAAGAGCTGCTCAGTATATCTCATTTTCCTAAGCCTTTCGATAACAGTAGAACTTCATTCGATAACCATTTGACTCCATAAGTGTTATTCTCTAATGGCAAAACGTACGAAATGGTTAGCAAGTAGAAGTTGCTACAGAAATAGCAAGATCGTGTCATTTTCTAGCAGGTCATACCTCCAACTGTCCCAATTTATCAAGCAGTCGCATCTGCTTCCGCTTTAGCTGCAGTAGATGACTATGCAATGCTACAAATTCATTCCTCATAATCTGCTCACTGTCCCGAATCACAACCTCACTTACACCATCCTCCAAGAGTCGCTGCCTCAACTTTTCAGTTGACACGACCACATTCTCATTCATTTGAGTCTCAAGAACAGGATTGCTTGTTGGAAACATCTTCTTGGCCGCAACCAATGCCTCCAACCAAGTATGTCTGTCCTCCCTTGTTTCTGCCCTCAAATGCAGCCTCTTTGTGCCAGTATTTATAGAAAACCTCCGGTCATCCGATCGACTTTCCCTTACTGATGAGACCTATAAAAACACTAAACGGTTAGTAGAATATCCAACTCCGAAATCAAAGCAGTTGGACAAACAAAACAAACATCCATGTTACAAGTTGATCTTTTATATGGCACACTAGCAAAAATTCAGAAACAGCCCAGCTTCTACAAATAGGAATTCCGTTCTTAGCCACTAAGGCACATTTAATACGTGCACCCATAATGTACTCCCTTTGTCTCAATTTATATGACACTTTTTATTTTTGATGTTCCCGAAGATAAATTTTCTAAAATTCAAACCTTTTCAACTATTTAACTTTACACGGTAATGTGAAGATTCTACCAACTCGCTACTTAATTAATGACTCCCCTTTGTTCAATTTAGTTCTCCCGTTTGATCTGGACGTAAATTATTAAGATAACAGTTGAAAATTTACTTGTGTTTGATAAAAATGATTCTACACCTGAAGATAAATTTGACTTTTTTTATAAAAAAATGAACATTGTGTAGAAAGTAGGTGCCAAAAATCCTTTGAAAGCTGAAATTGTTCGGAATTTGGATTGATGCAGAGGAAAAGTTTTCATTGTAGAATTACGAAGACAATTTTCAGATAAACCTAAAACAGAAAGTTTAACAGCTAATTTTTGCCACAAAGTTTAACTCAATTTTTTTATCTTGATAACTGAAAAAGTTTTAAAATCTACCCTTTTCCACTTAAATACCAAGCTTCGACAAAATTCGAACTCGTGAAGTCCGTCTAACCCACACATCACGCACGATGCTCTTACCACTTGATCAAAGCCCCGAGGGAATTTTCTTTTTTCTTTTTGATAACTGTGGTGTACGAACCAGCTTGCACACACCTCGACTAACCTATCACCACCCGCAGGTACCAGGCAACCCCACCAAGGCTTGGACAGATGGGAATAAATCACCTAGTGTTTTTGTCTTCGCAAGTTCTCAACCTAATTCATTGATCACTAAGCCACACCCTTGGGCGCAACTCAAATTGTGCTCATAGACTTTGCTATTATTCGAACAACATCACATTAAACGAGAACTTGTTATATGATTTAATTACAACTAAATATTTCTCCAAAAAAGCTTCATATCAAGGAAATATAATTAAATACCTTGAGGTGGATTTCTCCGAACGGTTTTCTCCGGTGAGATCGCGAAGAGCTGCTCATCGGCGAAGTATTAATCCTCCGAAACGATTTTTGCCCAACGATCATGGATCCTTTCTCCGTTTCTAAATTCGTCACAATCTTATGCCGCCCATGAATTTTGTAATACGAAAGAACGCCGTCGTGTAAAACAAACCACCGCGGCCTCCATCCTCTTCCGTAATTCACCCATTTATATAAAATTCCCGAAATGCCATTGCCTACATTAATATCATTCATCCTCGCCGAATGAAATTCCGACGACGTCGTGCTGGACGGGCGGAGTTGATCGCTGGAGAATTCGGTTTCGCCGTTATTGACGGCGGCGCGTGATTTGGAAGTATGGAAAGGAGGTGACCGCGGCTGTTGCATGTCGAGGAATTTGGCTAGTGGTATATTATTTGAGGAAGAGGATGTAGTCGCCGGCATTGCTGCCGGCGTGTTCTGATCAGCAACGTCGGTGTTACAACAAAGAGAATGCATTTTTTTTTTTGCTTTTGAGATTATTATTAAAAAAAAAAATCACTGTAATTCTTCCTAAGGAGAAAATTGTGGATTTATCTGAATTTGTTTAAGAGGCGGTTTTTCCCGCGAAAATCGGAGCTTTGAAATGTAATTTGGATATATTCAAAGATAATTACTCTCATCATTTTCCGCAATAAAAAAAGAATATTATTATTGCTCGTAATAAGGCACGAAAATGTTATGAATGGGGAAAAGGGGGAGAAGACGGCGGCAGTGACGGCGGCGAAAGAGGAGAATGATTAACGGAGATACGGCGGCTGAGATTTGTAAAGATTAAGGAAAAGGAAATTTTATTTTCATTTTCTTTTTTTTGGAAAATGGAATTTTTCAAAACACGGTTTAGTTAGTTGATGTCACGGAGGAAATCTATGTGGGGCCAAATGGGGATGTACGTGCTATCCTCTAGCTCAAGTTACATATATTGCACTCAAAAAATAATTATATTCGCTAATTAAATATATAAATAATTATTTTACTGATTATTATCTTTAGAATCACTATATTATGTAATTTTTCCTTTCTTTTTTCTCTTTTTTTCCCTATATGCATGTAATATTTTCTGTACGATTAACTTTTAGGCCCGAAGCCAAGACCTTTAACTAAGAATTGAGACAATCGAATAGTTAAGAATCCTAACAATTAAATTTAAATAATGCAAATTTACTATTCCTGGGATTCAATAGTTTATATATATAAAGAATTATGTTTATCTACATGCACAATATAATTCTCAGATGAAGGGATTAAATTGAACCCCTTTTTACCTTTTACACTACTACTAAATGGAGGAATCTCATTCATTATATCAATACACTTTGTACATAGGTGGAGCTAGTATTTGAAGTTACTAGATTCAGAATTCTAATTCGTTTAAGTTATTGGATTTTAAATTAAGAATTTGTATATTTCAATGGATTTCTTAAGATAAATATAATGTTTGAACCAAATTACTAGGTTTGGGCAACATTACTAGAAATTCGCTAAACACCGACCAAAAAAATGACCAAAGTTGGTCGGTTATGGCCAATTACCGACCAAAATACGACCATTTATGTGTGGACGGTATTTTGACGGTCGGAAAGGTATACCGACCAAAGTTGGTCGGAAATTACCGACCAACGTTGGTCGATCAATTAAATTAAAAAAAAAATATTGTAAAAAAAAATCGACCAAAGTTGGTCGATTTTTTAATTATGTAATCAAAAGATTCACCATCTGAGAATCGAACCGAGGTCTGTACTGTGGCAGGATACTATTCTACTACTAGACCATTGGTGCATTTTATTTTAAGACTGTCTTTTATTTGATTTATACTCTTTAATTGTATTTTCGCACGAAAATAACCGACCAAAGTTGATCGGTTTTATTAAAAAATAAAATTACCGACCAAAGTTGGTCGATTTTTTAAAATTACCGGCCGAATTAACCGACCAATTTTGGTCGATGTTTTTGATATTAATTTTTATTTATTTTAATTGAAAAACCTACCAAAGTTGGTCGGTTTCTTGAAAAATAAATTTCGCGGGACTCAAAAATAGTTTCCCGCATTTTTGCACTAAAGAAAACCGACCAAAGTTGGTCGGTTTAGTAAAAAAAAAAATTAAAAAAAAAATATTTTGAAAAACCGACCAACTTTGGTCGGTTTTTTGGTCGGTTTTTTGACCGATCAAAATTGGTCGGTCGACTTTGATCGATTTTTGCCGAAATTCTAATAGTGCAAACTCGTAACATGTAAATTGGCTCCGCCCCAAACTCATGGATGGTCTATCATTTCCCTTCTACTTTAGTAGAGATGTGTTGCAAAAAGAAAATAAGATGCATGTTGAGGTATGAAAGTAGTATTTTTCCTAGTCTGTATTGTGTAAAATATTAATGTTACTTAAGAAAAATTAATGTTATGAAAATATTTATGAAACATTTTACGAAAGGAAATGCCTTCCCGATTGATCGAAGAGGGAAGTGATAAAAAGATGTTGAATATCACAATTGACTACCGATTGAGTAACATATATCCACTTGCAAAAGGTACATCATCAGAAACTTGAATAAGCAACCTAACAAAGAAGTGAGCTACTAAATTAAGGAAAAAAGAACCTCATATTTAGGAGTCAAATTTTTGTTCTGCACCCCCCCCC
>AWOL01S0034886.1:91425-101674 GCA_000715115.1 Nicotiana otophora
GTATTTATATAGCGCACAACATAAATTAGGTATCTTTGCGCAAATATTTTTTCTAGCTGACATAAATAAATTATGTAGTATAAGTAATATATATATATATATATATATATATATATATATATATATATATATTATTTTATTTTTTAAATTTAAATGGTTAGATGAGCGATTATTTAGATTAAGTCTTCTATATAATATGACAAATCTTACATCATTATAATAGTACTCCATATTGAGGCAAAACAATTTATTTTGGGCTTTAGAAGTATCTTAAAAACCAAAGTAGTATCTTTTTCCTATTTTCCGTTTCAATTTATCTTTTGTCATTTAGAACAAGATTATAAACTAGTAATTTTAGTACTTGTTCCGCTTGCTATTAGAGCCGTCAATATGAGCTTGGCTCATTAGCCCAGCCCATGATTTGGCAGGATTAGGGCTAGAGTTTTTGGAGCCCATTTTAAAACGAGGCTTTTAAGCCCGATCCGAGTAAGCATGTGGCCCGCGAGGCTTGACTGAGATGGGTTGGGCCGGCCCGTGAGACTAATAAAAATAATTATTTAAAATATATAAAATATAAAAAGTATATTGCCTCTAGCGATGGAAAGTCAGAATTAGATTTTTACTTAGAGGAACCAAAGCTTTATCTTGAGAAGTTCCAAGAGATGGATGTTGTCATGTATTTGAAGGACCATTCTAGAAAATATCCTGATCTTTCAGTGATGGCACATGATCTTAGTATTCCTAGTACCACTGTAGCATCAAAATCAACATTTAGTATTGGTGGGCATGTTGTGATAAAGTACAGAAGTTGCATCCATCGTAAAAATGTCCAAACACTTGTTACTACTCGAATTTGCCTGCACGGCTTTTCTCAAACTCAAAGTGGTAATTTTTTTTATGTGAATTTAAATATTATTAGTTTTTAAAATTTAATTATTTTTAATATTTAACTAATTAATATTGCATATGAATTGTAGATGTAGATAAAAGTGAACATGTTAGGACAGCCTTGTCACAAGCGGATTCAAATGTATTTGATGGAGATGAGGTATTGGATATCCCATAAGCGTCATGGAAGTTCGCTTGAATAGTTTATTTTGAGTTTTGACTATTAGTGAATGAACTGTAGCCTTGTCTTTTACTTTTTAGTGTTTATTGTGATATATTGGAACAGTATAAAAAGTTATTAAGTTTTGCGAAAATTTTTCAATAAGATATTTTTTAACTTTTAAATATTTATCTTTTTTTTTAGGTTTTTAGACAAGAGGGGTTGCTCTGATGGTAAGCAACCTCCACTTCCAACCAAGAGGTTGTGAGTTCGAGTCACCCCAAGAGCAAGGTGGAGAGCTCTTGAAGGGAAGGATGCCGAAGGTCTATTGGAAACAGCCTCTCTACCTTATGGTAGGGGTAAGGTCTGCGTACACACTACCCTCTCCAGACCCCACTAGTGGGATTATACTGAATTGTTGTTGTTGTATCTTTTTTTTAGGTTAGAGTTTAAAAAAAATATATAAAATTATATTTTAAAAAATGATGAGCCGGCCTGTGAGAGCCCGCGACCCACGGAGGTTGGGATGGACCGATTATTATAAGGCTCATTAAAATGGTGGGCTAGCTCAGCTTAACATGTCAAATGTTAAAGCTCACGTGGGTTGGGCTAACCTGGCCCGGTCCATATTGACCGCTCAACTTGTATTTTATCCTCATAGTATATGCTTATACCTATAATTGCTTTCCAATAAAAAGAAAAATATTGGAAGGAAAGTGCACGTATACTCAGGTTCGTAGATTGTCAACTATATATCCTAATTAAAGCAAAAAAGAGCAAAATATTTGGTCCAATTTTACCTTATTCTTGTCACTTTTGATTTTCCATCAATGAAATAATTGAATGACACGATTAAGAGAAATTATTATTATTCAAAGCCTATAATTTTGGACCTCTTTTAGCTTTTCTTTTCTTTTTTCTTGAGGGAAGCAATGAATTACAAACTCCTTGTTATGGACATTACAAATCGAAATAATATTAATGGTGAATATTATTATACAATTAAAAGATATAAGGGGTATTATCATTTTTAGCCTGTCACACAAACTATTTATATTCGGTAGCCGAAAAGGTGTATAAAATTTGTATATAACATATAGAATGTATATATATATATATATACAAAATATATATATATTTTCGACTATTATTTTTAGAGCGGCCATGCGGCATCATTTTCCCAAGATATAATTACAACTTAATTATCCACAGGTGGAGGGAATAACCTTTGTCCGCTGAGAATCATTTTTTGTCTTAATTCTAATCTTCATTCTTAATGGGTATTACATTATTCTACTATTAAATTTCGCTCCAGCAGTATTATATATAACATTCACTGTAAACCTTTATCATTTTTTCCAATTAGTCGCTTTGAATCACCTGGATTATTTATCTCCTTTCGTTCAAGAATTTTAAACATCTTTAATTTGTTGATGAAGGTATTTTATTTTTGAATATAAATATCGGTTTTCTATCGCTTTCTAAAAATAGGCGTGTTTTGGGCAGTAATTGTGTTTTAAAGGGCAGTTCGGTGCATTATGCATCTCGTATTCACATAGGATTTGGGGAAGGGCCGCACCCCAAAGGTGTGATGTAGATAATCTACCTTAATATTCATTAAGGTTGCTTCAAGGCTCTCCTTCTAACAATTGCGTTTTAAAAGTTTACAAATTTTAATTCATGAGAACAGGCATAGTTTTTGCAGTAACAAATACTATTTGAGTAGCCTCATATCAAGGCACAGACAAACAATTACTACAAAGAGAAGACTGGACTGGATTGGACTGCACTTGATCGAGTAGGACTACAAGTCCATTTACTCCAAAACATAAGGACCTAATTAAACTAAAATGAAAATATTAACAAACTGCTGCTATAACAACATGCCAATCATTAGACCCTAACCGCCTCCGCCTCCGCCTCCACCAATTCCTTCCAGCAATGTGCCACCATCTTCGGATCGGAGTGGTCCGCTGTCTTGGAATCGGAGTTGGCGGCCGCGCGGACCACGCGTCCTCCCTCCGCCTGGGCCGCCATGGTAAAACATCGGTAGACTATGTACTCGCCACCTGGCAAATCTTGCTTGACACAATTGTCACACGAGTATCCATCCACGGCAGCAAAAATATCCCATTGGGACCCACCATGGCACGTGATGGCCACGCTGAACTCAGCTGGCTCGAAACACGTCAGCACCCTCTTGATCAACGGCTCGAGCCCAATGGACCCGAGGTCTAACCCCGTGGCTTCATAACTGGCATAACTGAACCCATCCTCTGGTGTCACGTGCACCGTAGAGTACACTGCACCATCAATCCCATTCATAGAATATCCACAAGGGTCAAACTCAAAATCACAAATCTCATGACTCGGTATTATTTCACTTATCCCGGATATTTTGGTCATTTCATAAAAACCCTCTCCTGATTTTTTGAAAAAGACAGCCGTTTTCTCTCTTTTTAAGCCTGTCATGCACATCTCCACAGTAATTCCATCCGTCCGATTGATCAACTTACGTGGGGCCACATTTGCCACGTACACATGCCAGTTCCGACTCGGCGAGCTCAGATCGCCGAGCACATAAGCATGGGCGTTTTTGAAAAACAAATTCAAAAACGCCACTTCTTCGGAAAAACTACGGTGAGGGACAAGTTGGGAATTTTGAAAAATAAAGGTCCCACGTGAGTACTTGACCGAGTCAACGCCGAGGGAAAATTCCTCGGCGAGTTTTAAAATCCGAGGAATTGACAAAAGCAATTTTGTGGTCCCACAAGTTTTTAAAATAATTTTTAAAGGGTAAATAAATAAACTCGACTCAGAAAGTACGTAGGAATCGAACTCAATGTTGGAGAGGTGTGATACTATGGTGCAACAAGCGGGTTCGAGGATTGAATCGAGTTGTGACCGAGTCAGGGCTCGGAGACCGAGCCCGTTTGGGTCGGTGAACATGGGTGGCTCGATGAATGTGATTTCTAGGCGCTTTTCATAGCCTTCGAAACCAATAACAGAAACAGTAGTAGCACCAGCCATTTTAGTAGTAAAAGATGAAAACCAGAATTTTTAAAAATGAAAATTATTTTAAAAAGTTACGGATTATTGGTGAAAATAATTGAATAAAGGGATTATCAGGATGGCTTCCTCACGCACTGCACACACAAAAAACAAAAACAAAAAAAAATTAGAAAACAGAAAATGATGTAGATTCTAGATAAGAATTTATCGCATCCATATTTACACCAACTATACTAATTTAGTAACGTTAATTAATAAATCAAAATGAAAATATTATTTTAATTAGTTATGGTCTAGTGTTAGTTGTGTATGCGAAAACACATGTCATGTATTCATTTGAGTTATGTAAACATATTAATGCGCCATAGTAAAAATATTAACTAACTATGGTATAGTATATATTGCACGGACTCTCCAGAATGTTGTACGCCCGTGTTGGATCCTCAAAAAATGCAATATTTTTGGAGAATCCAACACGTACTCAGAGTTATAGTGATAAAAGTGTGTGTAAAGATATATGTTATGTATATTAATAGTTGGTATAAACAGCGGATGCGAGTAAATTTTTTACCGTAAATTCTATAAATATGGAAAATAAACTTACGTTAGAGTAAGCAGCAGAACGGAATTTTTCGATCCCACCGTTGGGACGAACGTCTTCAATAATATAACCAAGAGGAGCTTCGTATTGGATATGGCTATTATTATTATTAGAAGAAGAAGAATTCTTCTTACCACCTTTGGTTTCCATTACAACATCAATCTTTTCTGCAATAAAATTCAAGAACTTTATCAATCTCAATTTCATATTACTCAAATTAATATAAAATCTCCTCAATTATCTTAGACATTAAGAAAAAAAAGGAATAGACATGGATATGTTTGAAAAAGAATTCTTACATTTCTGATTGAAGATTAGAGAGCAGAGCTTTCTTTCTTCTTTTTTTCTTTTTCTGTTTCCTTTTTTTGCTATGCAAGTGAAAAATGACTGTGAAAGTAGCAAAACAAAGCAACGAAGAGGAATTTGTTGTTTGGAAATTAGGTGAGGAAGAGAAATGAAGGGAGTGGGAGTATTTATAGATAGGGCAGAGGGGAAAAAAGCTAGGACTCCAATTACTCCTTTTTCCTTTTTATTTTCTTGGATAAGTAATCTGATTTTTACTTTTACAATCTAAAATGGGTCAATTACCACATAATTATCTATTCTTTTAAAAAGAATCAACAATAACACCAATAATAAATTCAGTGTAATCTGGTTTAAATATCTAGCATGGCTTAATTTTATTCAATATTCCAATAAGACTTATAGCATATTTGGCCAAGCTGCAAAAATTAATTTATTTTAAGAAGTGTTTTTTCTCAAAAGTACTTTTGGTGAGAAACAGTTTGTGTTTGGCTAATTTATTTGAAAAGCACTTCTGAACAACAATTAGCGTTTGGCCAAGTTTTTAAAAACTGCTTCTAAGTGTAATTTTCTCAAAAGTGTTTTTCAAAAAAGTAATTTTGAAGAGAAGCTAATAGCTTGTTTGGCCAAGCTTTCTTCAAGCTCAAAAGCACTTCAAAAAAGTCTTCATTCTTTTTTTTCAAATTTGAAGTGTTTGGCCAAGCTTTTAGGAGAAAAAAAGTATTTCTGAGGAGAAGCAGAATCAGTTTTGGAGAAGTAGAAAAAATTAGCGTCTTTCCGGAAGCACTCTTTTTGAGAAGTACTTTTGAGAAAAATACATTTAGAATCACTTTTTAAAAATTTGGCCGAATAATAATTGTTGCTTAAAAGTACTTTTTAAATAATTAGCAAAACATAAATTACTTCTCACCAAAATTACTTTAAAAAAAATACTTAAAAAAAATATTTTTTAAAATATACTGATTTTTCGGGCTTGGCCAAATGGACTACGAAAGTTTTAGAGTGGGGAGAGAGGTTAATTTTGTCTCCTTGTAATAGTCACATCTCTTGATTCTGCATGCCTTTCAATATTTCGACAAGTATCTAACTGTTTTTTCTTTTTTCTATTTGTGGAAAGATGAATTTAATATACATTTCCTCTTGCTGGTTCATAATAAATTATACTGCTTACTCTGTTCACTTTTAGTTATTAAAGTATTCTAAAAATAAGTTTTTATTTTTACTTGCCCCTTTCCGTATATTAAGAAAAAAAATTATTTTTTCTGTTTTGCCTTTAGCATTAATAACTCATTCCAAATCCATTAACACTATACACCAATTAATATGTGTGCCATGGTAAATTATGCACTTTATGTATTAGTATTTTTTAAGGAGTGTGCAAAGTCAATAATTAACAAATAAAAGTTAACGGAGGGAGTACAAACTAATTTTGTGGAAAATTGAAATTAATAGGCCTCTCCTTTTCTTATATCATACTAAATGTTAATCTTAGCTCTAAGAGAATGTTTAATTGGGACTATAACTTTTATTTCTAAATATCAAAGTTTGGGGATGTATGAGTTAATATATTTTACCT
The DNA here is from genome assembly GCA_000715115.1 of Nicotiana otophora. Taxonomy (NCBI): domain Eukaryota; kingdom Viridiplantae; phylum Streptophyta; class Magnoliopsida; order Solanales; family Solanaceae; genus Nicotiana; species Nicotiana otophora. The sequence continues at coordinate 97,966 of AWOL01S0034886.1, forward strand.
TTTACTCTAAAACATATATAAATATTTAATTAGCTTACGCAATTGCGAGAACGAGATGTGAGTTTTTTTCTGCCTCTACGAGTAAGTATTAAGTGATTTTTTTGTATTTTGATTATTTTAACGAGATGTGAATTCGGTGATAAGTATAAAACTCATAAACTTTAAATTATGTTGACTTTCATTAAATCAAAATGGTATTTTTTTAATGTCTAGAGGACCAAAAGAATTTTGCTATTTGAATTTCAAAATTCTGTTTTACTATTTTATGTTTAATCACGTGATATAACTTTTTAACTAACTTAGTCAAAGGAATGGAATAAGTTCGTAAAATTTATCATTAAAGATTCCCTTGATCATAATTAAGTGGCCTTAACAATTAACATATTCTACCCATATAAACAAAGCCATATATTTTGGGACACGAGAGAATTAACAAGTAAACATTATATTATTACACAATAGAACCAAAATCCAGTAGGAAAAAAAGAAGTATGAACATGATAAACAATGAATATAATTTTTATTTATTTACTTTTAATCATTGAGATAAGAGAAAACAAAGAGAATAATTAGTTTCTTAAGGAGATCTTGGAAACACACGAGGCTAATCAAGAAATTTATTGCATACTCTCTCCTTATTTTAAGTTTATTATTAAATTTGTTTCATATTACTATGAAGTCTGAAGTCAACTATAGCTAATTGTGGCCCCTAATAATAAGTTAATAACCTAATCTCATGGTCTATGTAGTTAATATAATTTCATATATTTTACTGATAATCGTGTTATTCGAGTCAGCTTACGTGCACCTCAACTAATTTTACGAGTTATCTGCTATCTCCCACCTGTACGACAGATACCGAGTTACTAAATCTACTAAGGCTTGGATAGATAAAATAGACCACCAAGTTAATAAAGTATAATGTAATTTTTTTTTAAATTTTTAGCACTCATGTTCTATATTGTGCATCCTCCTAGGCAGAGACTCAGCTTCCACTATATATTTATAATAATTAAGATTGGATTGGTTAATTTGTACGTTTCTTTGAAAAGTTGTATATTTCTTTTCCACCTTCCTCTTTAATTTAGCAAGTATATTTTACTTTTCTTAAATGTTGAAAGGTTAATTTTGTTTCCCAACTTATGGGTAGGTGAGATTATCTCTTTAGTTTCTAAATAGGGAAAATAGTCTAATTTATCTTTGTACCTTTAAAATAATTTATATTTAACCTTCATTATACTTTTCAAAATAATTTGCCCTAATTACCCTAACGGCAACTCGTCCGCTGCAATGGAACCCGAATTAATCGAGTTAGTGTGAATATGAATTGAGTTATAAAAAAAATTTCTGCTTCTTTTGTAATGAAATAATGGACAAATAAGAAAATAGAATTTTAACCTATGCCATAATCACTTAGGTAATACTGCACTAGTTTGCAAACATGCAATAGGGAATTTAATATTTTAAAATCAGTTTATCTAATTCAAGAATATGGAGCTGTCATAATAATTGGTTGGACTTTAATCTCCAATCTGAGAAAAGATAATATTTATTGGCAAGTAGTCACTAGTCAGGAAACAATTCTATAAACTCACAAAGAATGGTGCCAATTGGCTAACACCAAAAGCTAAAAATATCCAAATTTTGTCAATAATATATTCAAATTATACATATTGGATCAAAGCCAGCAATTAACTAGAATTTTAGAATTGTATTTAGTGAAGTGAGACTTTAAACATAGTCACACATCGGCAAAACACAAGAGAGATGTTGGATATATAAGTTAACAAGCGATGCGTTTTAAACCCGTGAGAGTCTAGGTCCAAAGCGAACAATATCACTAGCGGATCAGGCTGTTACAGAGAGTTTGGCTGATCAAAGATCTTGTATTCGAGCCATGAGTATATATAAAGTCGCATTTGTTAAAAAATACTTTAATCCTTGTGAAATATTCCGGCGCTAATCTAATTTCAATCGAGCCTTAATATGGGTAGCGAATATTGGTTGGTGCGTGCTTCAGTATAGTTAGCATTTATTTTATTTTATTATGCATGCTTAAGCATCAATCTTTTGATCATGTGTTCATGGTCCTTTTTTTCCCTTTAAATATGTTCTCATCCTTTTTATCAAATAAAATAAAAGTTTCCCCACCCTAAATTCTATTTTCCCTATAATAATGAATTATTCGAGAATAATGACGGTTTTAAATAGTATAATGGGCCATTTTCACAAATATATGAGGATAGAAGTCACTAAGAAATCAGACGTGTTGCTTACTAGGTGCATGGATAGAATTATAGGCATTGGTCCTGCAATTAATTACTGAAAATTAAATAATTGGCAATTTAAAAACAAACGTGAAAAAAAAGAAAAGAAATGGAAAGAGGCCAATTGTGGATGCTAAATACACCCGTTAATGGAATAGAACTAACAACTTAAGAATTGAGATCAAAGTGAAATAAACAAAATAATTTCCATAAGTAATAAACTATGCTTTCAAGTATTTTTGCTTCCATAAATTACTTAACAATAATTTTCTTTCAAGAGTATCACATCCTCTTTTCGGATGAAAAAATTGTAAAAATAGCGTATGCTAGCTAGTTTTTGTGGCGCTAATTATTTAATTAGCATTTGAAAAATAGCCAGTTTTTCATTAAGATAAGTGAGAAAGGACTTTTCTACCCTATATATGCTCTTCATTTCATTTATCGGATAATCATTGTTTCTTCTTTATTTTTCTCATTTTGTTTTCTTTTTGTTATGTTCTGGTTTATGATAAATAAATACGTAATAAAATTGTATACGTTAGATTTTCTTCGGATTATTCTGCATGAGGTTGAAGTCTTAAAATATGTAGATTCAATGCAATTAGACTGATGTTAGGTTCAGATTTTGAATGCAATAAACTAAAAGTTTCTGCATAATCAGTGTCACGACCCGAAATTTTCACCTTCGGACCGTGATAGCGCCTAACATTTCACTTGCTAGGCAAGCCAACGTTAGAATAATATTATCCATTTTAAAACAATTTTTAAATGTATTAATAACAAGGAAACAAATGCGGAAGCAAAGTTTGAAATATAGTGAAATAATCCATCAAACAACGGTGTCTAAATACCATCCCAGAATTAGTGTCACAAGTGCATGAGCTTCTAGAATAAATACAAATGAAGGTCTGAATAAAATAAAGTTGTCTAGAAATAAATACACAGCTAAAGTGAAATAGACGGGGACTTCAGAACTGCGGACGCCATGCAGTTATACCTCAAGTCTCCTCCGAGTAGCTGAAATCCGAGCAAAACTATGGCATGCCGCTGGGATCAACTCCAAAATCTGCACAAGAAGTGCAGAGTGTAGTGTCAGCACAACCGATCTCATGTACTGGTAAGTGCTGAGCCTAACCTCGACGAAGTAGTGACGAGGCTAAGACGGGTCACTTACATTACCTGTACGCAATATTAGATAAAAAACAATAATAGAAATAAATCAAGTAACTCATTTATAATAATTGAAGCCAACTCAGCAGTCATAACCAATTATCATTTCCATCAATTCAGTTGCAGCGTGCAACCCGCTCTCACAATATATCCACATTCAGTTCTGTTGCAGCGTGCAACCCGATCCTCCAACATATTCATTTTAACAAGTCTGTTACGGCGTGCAACCCGATCCTCCAATATTGACTTTTAATAAGTCTGTTGCAGCGTGC
>AWOL01S0034889.1:861-11492 GCA_000715115.1 Nicotiana otophora
ATATCCTAAAAGTTCAATTCACAAGAACAAATCCTAAAAACTAAAATTTCAATTCATATCCTACGAGTTTAAACATAAACTAACTAAACTAAAGAAATTCAACTTATATCCTAAAAGTTTGATTCACAAGAACAAATCGTAAACCCTAGATTCTAACTAAACAATTCAAGAAAATACAAAGTTAATAATTCAATTCTAACTAATCTATTCAAGACAATACAAACTCAAAATTGAAACACTCATCAATTAAAACTAATTCATAACTAATTGACTAATTAAAAAAACTAATTAGTTAATAAAACTAATTAACAAAACTAATTAAAACAAGACCTAAACCCTAATCCTCAATAAAATGCAATGTTTAAATAATTGAAACACTAATCAATTGAAACTAATTCATAACTAATTAACAAAATCTAGAAATAATAAATAAATGGGTTGTAGTTCAAACCTAGAATTTTTAGGAGATGGAGAAGGAGAGGGGCGGTAGTGGCAGCGGCGATGGCTAATGGACAAAGATTTCCAGTGACGCCAAGGTCAGGTGCGCGCATACGTGTCGATGCTTTGTGCCGAGGGAGGTACAAAATTGGGTGGGGGAGAGCACCATGGCCTGCCACTTCATCATACCATGTACGTGCCACTTGGCATATATTTTTGCCATATGGAAGGGTTACATAAGTTAGAGACTAGCTCTTGGTAGAATATTCTAGAACTATGGAGAATTTCCTTGGGAAAGCTCTAGATATTTATGGACTTGGTAGGAAGACTCTTTTGGAAAGCCTTGGAATGTTCAAGTCATGTAGAAAATTCTAGAGGGTGTAGTTATTTGTAAATATGGAAGGACTTGTGGAATAATTATTATTTACACACTAGCCCCTAGGTGATTAGTATAAATATGGGGAATATTTGTAACTCAACAAGCAAAACAATCAAGTTCTCTCTAATACAAAAGGTTCCTTTGGCAATTCTCTTGTATTCTAATATTTCCTGAGCGATCTTGAGTGTGGTAAGACTGACTTGGCATAGCAAGAACATGAGCATGTTGTGCAAGATCATGAGCGAGTTGTCAAGTGCCGCACATGTGCTTAATTAACAACTAAGGACGTGATATTTATCTCAAATATGTGGTATTCTATTATGATCAATGGCACCAGAAAAGGCTTTTTTCACTCTACTGAAGGCCTGAGACAAGGTGATCCCTTATCCCCGGCCCTATTTATTTTAGGTGTTGAGGTATTATCAAGAATGTTAAATGGTCTCGAGGAAAATCACATGTATACATGCTTCTCAATGCCAAGATTTGGACCTCAAATATCACATCTTGCTTATGCGGATGTTCTTATCATATTCACTTATGGGGATCAACTTTCTCTTAACCTGGTTAAGCATGTTTTAAATAATTATTCCAAATGTTCTAGGAAGATGATTAATGATGACAAGAGCTTTTTTCTTGTTAGTCATCCTAATACTAATCCAGAGGAAGTATCCAGGATAAAAAATATCTCTGGACATAAGCACAAAGAATTTTCCTTTATTTATCTTGGATGTCCTATATATATATTGGTAGGAAACTAATATCTACCTTCAATGATGCTGTTACTGAAGTGGTTAGAAAAATATCAGGTTGGCAAGGTAAACTATTATCAGCTGGTGCGAAAGCCATTCTCATCAAACATGTACTACAATCTCAACCAATTTACCTTCTAGCTGCTATGACACCTCCCAATGAAACTTTTCTCCAAAATTGAAAGATATATGACTAGATTCTTCTGGGGATCAAGTGATGAAAAGAATAGATATCATTGGAGTTCATGGGCAAAAATGTTCTATCCAATTGAAGAAGGTGGATTTGGTTTCAGAAGACTAAAAGATATTAGTGATGCATTGGCCATGAAAAGATGGTGGAGATTCAGAACTGGTAACTCTATTTGGGCCAACTTTCGTAAAACAAAAAAACTGTAGATTGGCTCATCCGTGGACAGAAAATGGAGAGCAGGTTTATCTCATGGATGGCAAAGCATTTTGGCAGTTAAGGATAAAGTTGAGGAGCAAATAATGCGCAAGGTTAACTCAGGTTCTTCAAGCCTAATGTGGGACAACTGGACAAGTTTTGGAGCGATTGCTCTTGTCATAAATCACAATGGCACCAACAGACATCAAATTGTCAAAGATCTAATTGATAATGGACACTGGAATATTGATCACCTACACTTACCTGAATATTTAGCTGAAATTATTCTTAGCATACCAATTTGGAATCCACAGTGTCCTGACACACCTATTTGTATGCCTACTACTAATGAAAATTTCTCTACTTCTTCAGCATGCGATATCACCAGACAACACAAGGAACCAGACCATTTTCTTTATAATATTTGGCACACCTTTCAATATGTCTTTCTTAGTGTTGAAAATGCTAAAGAACAAGCTTCCATTTGATAATATCATTAGTAGAATTGGTATTGAGGTGGATACCAAGTGTTGTTGTTGTTGTGCTGATGCCAAAGATGAAACTATTCATCGCACCTTCCTTGATGGAGACTTGGCCAGAATTATATGGAACGTTTTTTGAATCCCTCTTGGGATTCCATGGGAACCAGGTTCCACCAGAACTCAAATGATAAAATGGTGGACTGTAAAGCCTAAAAATGGCTTACACAAAGATCTCAAAATTATTCCTATATTTATTTTATGGGAGATATGGAAGGCTAGATGTGCCAACAGATATGGGAAGAAATAAGTATCTAAAGTCAAGTTATTCACCACATCTTCTACCATATAAAGTGGATAGTATCAAAGACCAACTCAACCATTCAATGGATATGGAAATGGCAGGAACTCACCAAACAAATTACGAGCAGCTCACACAAGATTGAATGTATTATAGTGAAGTGGATCAGACCTCCAATGGGATGGATAAAGCTCAATACAGATGGAAGTCACAATTCAGTAGACTCTATTGGAGCAGGAGGAATTATAAGAGACAACAACGAAAAAAATTATAATGGCCTTTGCTAAATATGTAGGAATTGGCATCAGTAATCTAGCTGAAGCAAAGGCAATAATCTATGGTTTACAATGGTGTATCTCGCATAGATTCCAAAGCATTATCTTGGAAAGTGACTCTCTGACTATTGTAAACATGATAAAGGGAAAGAGCAACACTGCTTGGAAACTTCAAAATTCTATAGATGTTATTACTCAAATGCTATCTCAGACAACCAATATAGTTCAACATTGTTACAGAGAGGCGAATCAGATTGCAAATGCATTGGCAAAATGGAGCATAGAAGAACATGAGAGGTGATTTTATGATGTTAAGGATCTTCCTAAGGAGGCTACTGGTGCATATTTTCTAGATATACAAAGATACGACCTCCATAAGGCACAAACAAAGAAGGAATATGCTTGTCTAATAATCTTTTTGGGAGTTTTTGAACTGTTAATGTTTTTCTCCCTGTATATTCTAGCTTTGAAAAGCGGCAGGGGTTAGTCCTAACCTCTGTTTTGTTGTAATCTGATGTGCGGACTGAGCTGACCGACTGCTCGAGCCTCCGCTATAATGGGTTATAGCTGAAGAGTAAAATCCACTGAATCCTCCAGATCTTCCAGACCTTTTGGCCTCCTTAGACTCCCTTTCCTCGCCTAAAACACCCTTAATCTTCCTTGCAATATCCACTGCTTGTTGAAATGAAAGCATCAGTTTGCAATTCTTGAGACATGCATATTTTAATATCATAATCGAGCCCCTCAATGAATCTGCGGACCCGTTCTCTGATTGTAGGAACTAAGATAGGTACATGATGGGCTAACTCACTGAACCTGATAGCATATTCTGACACTGTCATAGTGCCCAGACGTAACCGTTCAAACTCTGTGTACCACGCATCTATGAGAGTCTGGGGAGCAAACTCTTTCAAGAACATTTCCGAAAATTGAGCCCAAGTTGGTGGTGTGGCATCAGCTGGTCTACCTTCTTCGTAGATTTGCCACCACCGATACGCTGCGCCTGACAGTTGAAATGTAGTAAAGGCAACTCCGCTCACCTTCACAATACCCATGGTGCAGAGAATACGGTGATAATTTTCTAGAAATTCTTGGGCATCCTGTGTAGCTGTGCCACTGAAAGTTGGTGGATCGTATTTCTTAAACCTTTCAAGTTGATGCCTCGAGCCTGACCTCAGGCCGAACCGGTATAACAGGTTGTTCCGAATACGCTCCTAAATCCAAAATCAATTATACAGAGCTGTTGGAATTATCAAAATTCTATTCCTGGGCCGTTTTCACATAATTAGACATCCGGTCACTATTTGAACTTAAACATTTTAAGTTTTCATCAAAATTCCATATCTCGGGCTAGGGACCTCGGAATTTGATTCCGGGCATACTCCCAAGTCCCAAATCACGATACGGACCTACCAAAACTGTCAAAATACTGATCCGAGTATGTTTGCTCATAATGTTGACCAAAGTCAAACTTGGCATTTTAAAGCCAACTTAAGAAACCAAGTGTTCCGATTTCAACCCAAACACTTCCAAATCCCGAACCAACCATTCCCCCAAGTCATAAATCATTTAAAGCACATACAGAAAGTTTTATTTAAGATAACGGGGTTCTAAAAGTCAAAACGACCGGTTGGGTCGTTACAGAAATCTCCTCTTTTTTCCAAGATTCCACATTTGAACATCCCAACCCAACCATTGTCTATATATTTTATCCAATTCAAAATTCTGAAAAGAAGTAAGGGAAAACAGAGCTCACATGCGCAGGTGGGTGTTCTTGTCAGGTGTCATTTAGTATTCAGTGGCGGAAATAGAATTTTCACCAAAGGAATTCAAAAATAATAAATACGAAAAGAAGTTAAGAGGATTCAACACTTAATATATATGCATGAAAAGAAAAATTAACATTATATATACTGTGTAATTTTTGGCGAAGAGAGCTGAAACCCCTTCCGCTACCTAGCTCCGCCACGGGTGCCATTGATATATGGTACTGTTTAATTTTTATTGTGGATACATATATGTACAAGAAAAAACCCAATCTTTGAGTTCAGTTTGCTGGTGGCAATAGTTATCAATCATTTTGTGAAATAGCAAAAATAGTCCTTCAATTTCTTTACATATAATAATGCCAATATTTTCTTGAACTGACGTAGTCACATACAAAACTACATAATGGAATTTAAGCAGCGCAAACACAGCTTTGTACGGTAAGCAAAGTAGCATATTAGCCTCCTTTATTTAAAATCAATACCGTTTCTTGAACTGACGTAGTTACTTAAAAAACTACAAAATGGAATTTAAGCAGCAACACAGCTTTAAGCAGAGTGGCATATCAGCCTCCTTTATTCGCGTAATTCTTGCTTCTTAGAAAATGTACTTCACTAATCCGGGAATATGAATTTCCTTGAAGTATTGCTTCAACTGAATAGTTGTTGGATCAAAATTAAACGTATCATCTGCATTACTTTCTCTTGTTATCATTTGCAACATTTCAGCATTGGAATCATTGAAACTGGTAAAACAACAGCGGTAATGGTGTTAGAATATCAATTAAGCACTAAGTTTGATTATTAATAAATACTTAAAAACTGTTAACTATTTGAATGTGTTAATATAAAAAATACTCACACTCCTTTGAAGAACAGGTAGGGCTTGTAGAGTTCAGCTAGCACGATTGAACTTTCTTTCTAAGTTTGAATGCAAGGTTTTTAAATATTGGCAAAGTATCAAGTTTGCCAACTTTAATATCTGAAACATGTTAAAATATAAACTTAACCAGTGGTAGACTATTAATGCTGAAGTGCATGCCAACATTCATGTATATAAACACCTCTATATTCTTTTTTGTACATATCTCTCTTGGCTAAGTTTCAGAGTTTTTAGTAAGAAGATATTATTATAAAAACTAACCATTAATAATGGCTTGTAGTGGATTGCTATGTATTTGTGAAGGCTAGCCATGCTATCCAGTAAATGAAATTTCTTCACTTTGACCGGCTTCCCTCTTTCATCAATCCACGGATTCTTCTTGAAGTGATCAACGAAAAATTGTACAATATCACCCATATTTAGTTGATTACTCCTAGAGGAGCTAATATGGTAAACAGTTGTATGGGAAGAACGGTTTCTATGGGCTACCATAGCCGCGATGATTGAGTTCACTACCATATCAGCTGGAATCTAGGCAAGATAATATTAAGGAAGTTAAATAAGTATTACTAGTAATTAGGAATCCCAAGTGTAGATGAGCTAATTAAGACCAGCTGATGCAAACAAGAGAAAGCTGGGCATTTCAATATAACATATATAAGGTATACACAGGACATGTACACATACCACATCCATTATCGATTCTTTATCACCCATAATAACACTTTGTTTTCCTTTACCATTGCCAACAATGAAGGTGTCCATGGTTCTGTGGGAAGGAAGAATCAGATTCGCTTCGCTAATTAAGACTTATTATTCTTTGCATAAATGGGTGTGTGTATGCGCGCGCGCATATATGTATTTATTACCTCATTCCTTCAATCCATCCGGGGAATGGTTCCTTGTAGGTGCTTAATATAATTGATGGCCTTATGATTATGAGTTGGAGATTCTCCTTCAAGTGTCCTAAAAGCATCTCTCCCATTGCTTTTGTGAACGAGTATGTGTTTGGCCATCCATGTATCTTTGCCCTGAAGAATCATAATTGACGTGAAAGGTGGGAATAAACCCTACAAAGCTTCAAAAGATTACTGAGACTTTATGAAATGTTTACCTCTGAATACCTAGAAGTCTCATAGCTAAAGTTACTTCTTTTTCAGTGGCATTCCTAGCTTGAAGGTCCTTTAGTGTCTCCTCTACCACCTTTTGCTCCGCGTCTATGTCTAAGTGAGAGCCTCCATCAAGTGTCTCACCAAAGGGCAATGGTGTCTCTAGTATTAATCCTTCCTTTTCCCCACAAACATAAGCTGAAACGCAAGAATCAGTCTTCATGCTAAGTAAATTAACAGGCCTGGCTCAACCCCCAACCAAGTGAAGTACTATGCTTTAGGCCTAGCAAATTTTTAAGCCCCAAAATTTAAAATTGTCATACTCCCTCCGTTTCAATTTATGTGAACCTATTTCTTTTTTAGTCCGTGTCAAAAAGAATGACCTCTTTCCTTATTTGGAAACAATTTACCTTTATGCAGTGATTTATAGCCACACAAAATATATGTGCCTCATTTTACACCATAAGTTTAAAAGTCTTCTCTATTTTCTTAAACTCCGTGTCCAGTCAAATGAGTTCATATAAATTGAAACGAAGGGATTATATATATCACCTCCTATCATTTTGCACTTGTACTTTTTTCCTTTTAATTTTGTTTTATACACACATGTATAGGTTTCAACAACATATGTAGTTTCTAAAAAGTTTTCGTAATTGATATAGGATGCACGTGTGACTCACGAGATGCATGTGTGATACGCGAGATGGAACGTGTTAGGCACGAGATGCACTTGTGACACACGAGATGTGCTTGTGACGCACGAGATGTGCATGTGACGCTTACAGAAGCTAGTTTTATTAAATTTACTTGGGACATCTTATTTAGGTTTGGCTAATGCCACTAATTTCATCGAGCCACCCCTAAGTTAATATGCCCAAAGTCATGATAATGGAAGTTGGTTAAGCACAACGTATATTATGGAGCTGACCTGTGCTTACATGGAGAAGCATCTTCAGTTTTGAACACTGCTTGGAAAATTTGAGAACATTCAAGGCACCCAATGCATTGATCCTTATTGCAGTATCATATCTGCAAAAGAATGGAGTAAGTTATTCTTTTTCTTTTTTTAAGAGTAATATCATTATTCTATAGAACTACCTGTCATCAAATCTAGTTGTAGCAGCTGAGTTTACAATTATGTCGATTTCTTTGCACATCTCATCTTTCAGCGCAGAAGTTATCCCCAAACTATCGCAAGCTATATCACCAGCAACTGAGAAAACCTTGTCTTGTATAAGGGAATGTAGGTTGGCGCCCAACTTCTCCCTTAGAACTCTAAACAGATCCGTCTTTATGACCTGCACTTAAAATATATTCTTTAACTGATCACATCGAGCTTTGAACTCTGAAAATCATGGATTCTCATGTGACTACGGAATGGAGTTACGTTGTAGTCTAATGTGATGACTATTATATATACTGCAACTACTTTTGGTTATATTATAGTTTGGTAGTACCTCGTTGTTGAAACTCTCTTTAGCTGAAATTAAATCTGGAGCTCTAATTAGCAAATAGAGCTTCTTCACATTAGGCTGGACTCGGAGTATCTTCTCGATGAGAACTACATTAATATAAAAAAGCACTAATAATAGTATTCATCTCCTCAAGAAGCACTGTTAGTGCAACCTATATATAGTAGAGAGAAAGTACTCTTTGCTAGGTAGCCAGTTGCACCAGTGATGAAAATGGCCTTGCCCTCGAGAAACTGGTCAATGCAGCACGATTCCATTGATGAAGAATATTGTTCACAGAAGTGAGCTAGAGATAAGGAAATTTATAGGGGTTAAATTCATATTATAAATCCTTATACATAAGATTTTTCCAGGTAAGAAACTGGAAAACTAATTAAGTAATGCATTTGCACATATACAAACTCACCTGGATTTCTTGAATGATTCTACTTAATTATGCATGATGCACTTTAGTAACTACTATATATACTGAAATTTTCTAAAGACGATATGGGCAGTACCTGTCTTATATGTGATATGTTACTAGTTAGATACCAATATTCAAACTGAAATGAATACTACCCATCTGTGCAGTTGAAACTGTAGACCTGTCCAAATATATAGAGTGAATTACCGAAGTGAGTCCATTGGCGGAGCTAGGATTTGAACTTTATGGATTCGGGATTATAATCATTTTAAGTTACTGGGTTCTAAATTAATAATGTGTACATATTCATTAGATTCTCAATACTAATCCAGAGTTTGAACAAAAGCTATTGAATTCAGCCGAATTCGCAACCAATATTGTGGTTCCGCCCCTGCCAAAGTTTGTCATAGGCCGCAGCCTGCAGCATGGGGGTATTACTTTAGTTAGGTGCGGCTCAATAAAATACCTTAGACTTATCTTTGCAAATATAAACTCCGCGGCGTGCTGCATGCGGCTTCCATCTATTTAACCGGCTTCTTAAAGTTATCATTATTTTTTATTTATATGTTTGAACTAAGGCTTGTTCCTATTAGATTAGATACTTCAATATCATCTATATATACTAAATGAGTTTGCCCGTACATTTGCACGAGCTTAACATGAGTGGGAGCAAAATTGGATAATTTAGCTCCACGTTTTTGCCTTCTCAATAAAAGTTTGTGGACAATCCTTAAAATCACAAAATTTAAGCGTAAATATTATTGTTAAATTTCATTTAGTTCAAGTAACATGAATAGTTTGTATGTACAATCATTCAAGGTGATGGGGCAAAGGTTTTCAAGGAGGGAATGAACCAGCTGATGGCTAAAGCTGAGTATCGCAGCTTGGTGGTGTTGCTGAAAGTTATGGAAAAATGGTGTTCGAAAATTAGTGATATCTCAAAAGTAATGTCTTTGAAAAATCTTTTCTCTTTGATATATTATTTAATCTACTTATTATTTAGTAAGTTATTTTACAATTAATAGAGTCAAACTAGCTGTTATCTAGCCGTTGGCGCAACACCTACATAAACGTGGTCTTTGAAAAGCTAAAGACACACTTTCTAACATAATTTTCTGAATCATCTTCTTTCTTTTATATGCTGGGTTTCTTTCTTGAATTTTCTGCTAGTTTTGTTCCCAGTTTTATAACTGAAAGAACTTGTTGAATCCTGGGGATACATATAATTTTATCCTTTATTGTGTAGACGAAATATTCTTAAGGACAGTGTCCTTGACACGCCTCAAGCTAATTCTTACTCTCCATAATCAATTTTTCCATCAAATGGGAAACATGCACTATGGAAAAATGGGTAGAATTATATTACTGCCAAAAAATATGGATAGTTATCTATGTCTTCAACTTGGATTATTGGAGTTGCTAAATTGTGTCAGTATTGCTTCTAGTTGTTTTAACTTTGGAATTTTAGTGGATGAATAATGCATATATATAAGTATCAGATACTTGGAAACAGTTCCACAAATTATCTTCGATTGTTTTCTAATAAATTGAAGCGATATGTTTTAAGCTTGTCGCACTAGCTGAGAAAAATATTGTTGTTAATGGATTGACAGTATATTATAAGATCTTGAATAGTATATAAAAGCTATATATTCTTCTGATGAAGGCGAACAGTAATATATGTACAAGAAAAGAAGCCGATCTTGGAGTTCAGTTTGCTTGTAAGTAGTTATCAATCATATGCCAAACAACGGAAGTAGTCCATTAATTACAGTATATATATATATAATTTTTTTTTTCTTGAACTGTGATGTTGGGCATATTTCGATATGTGTTGATGTTACTTTACCCATGTTTTAACCGCTTTTTGATGCTATTTGATCTTTAAAATGCCCAACATGGTTTAATTATTGGTTTTATGACTAATTGAGTTGTGTGTGATGAATTAGGGTGTTTGGAGTGCAAAAATATGAAGAAAAGGTGCTCTAG